>JANHFT010001964.1:11930-36367 GCA_032467955.1 Pseudoxenodon macrops | reverse complement strand
ACCTGTGCATTTGGTTTTTCTTGCCTAAATGTAGAACCTTATTTTTTTCACCATTGAATTTCATTTTGTTAGATAGCGCCCAATGTTCAAGTGTGTCAAGATCCTTCTGTATCTTGAGCCTATCTTCTGGAGTGGTGGCTATTCCTGCCAGTTTGGTGTCATCTGCAAATTTGATGAAGTCCCCATCTATCCTCTCGTCCAAGTCATTGATGAAGATGTTGAACAGTACTGGGCCTAAAACAGAGCCTTGGGGTACTCCACTGCATCTATGTAGATGCAGTTCCATTGAGGACTACACGTTGAGTGTGGTTGGTCAGACAGTTACGAATCCATCTGGTGGTGATGCTGTCTAACCAACATTTATCAAGAAGTAGGTTATGGTCTATTTTTATTTTATTTTTTTAAAAGAATATATATACTACTTTGAGATGTTTTTGGTTGTATTAAATAAAAATCACACTTAATAGCATGAGTATTATATTTTTTCATGCTTCCAAGAAATGCTGTATCTTTACAGGCTGTCTTTTAAATGTAAAGCATATCTTTTCTGAATGGTTCCTTCTGGAATACCGTATTGTCTAGAAAGGTTTTTGCAAAGGGTAGATTTACTTCAAGAAGAGAAATTATTCCAAAATAGTTTTAAGTCTGAGACGAATAGCAAGTTTAAATTGCACCATAAAATAAAAATGTAAATATCTCTTATTTGATAGCAATAGCATTTAGCAATAGCAATTGCACTTAGACTTATATACTGCTTTACAGTGTTTTATAGCTCTCTCTAAGTGATTGAAAGAGTCAGCATATTGCCAGAACAATCTGGGTGCTCATTTTACCAACTTTGGAAAGATGGAAGGCCCAATCAACCTTGAGCCATAAAAGTTCTGAAAAGTTGTTTCTCATTTCTCATTTGAAATGTATTTACACATAGTCCTGCACAGATTTTTAGGATTTGTTGAACAAACTAATATCAGTCCTATTGTAAAAAAAACTTTACAATATCAGTTGTAAAGTTTCTCCTTTTTTTCTGCTAATATTCTATTGGTGTCCAATGTGCCAGCAATAATAGACTAATGTGTACTGGTAGTAAGCATGTACTGTATAGTTTTAGGATTGGCATGTTGCATGATTAGTTAATTTGATTTTGAGCATGTTAAATAAATTGTTTGCCAACAAGCTGATCAATAATTTGCAAAATTACATGTTAACCACAGGACCATCCCAAGCAAGCACATGCAAAGTAAGCAAGAGAATATATATCATCCTGCCAACGAAGCAACCTTATTTCTCGAAACTCCTCTATTGATGATGTTACCTAGTAATGATATATCTGCAATGTAAAAGCAGATATCTCAGACCAACAAAGACAGTTTTGTCCATGTGATTGATGCTTGTGAGAAAAACTATGGGCTTTTTATTTGTTGTGGTTTTGGTGGTGGGTAAGAGCTAGCATGGTATACTGATTAAGGTAAAAGCTAGAAACTGGGTTCTAGTCCCATGTAATAGCCAAAATCAGTTGGGTGACTTTAGGCAACTCACTTTCTCTCAGCCCTAGGAAGGAGACAAGGACAAAGCAGTTCTGGAAAACTTTGCCAAGAAAACTGCAAGGACTTAATCAGATTTAATCCTAGAATCAGACATACCAGTAAGTGAATGGAAGAAAAAAAGTGGGAGTGAGTATTTCTGGATTATTTAAAAAAAGATATTCTATGTTTTGTTCATTGACTTCCTTTTCAATGAGCCTACATTTTTTGGTAATTAAAAAAAAAAGAATTCTATGTAATATTTTGGTGAGTTGTACATTTTTTCTTTGCATTTGTGATTAAAGTTGGTTTCTTATGTCTATTTGTATTGGGATTATATTTTGTGTGGTGTGTGTATCATTTGCTTTTTATGGACGAGTTTGGTATTTGAAGATCAAATTCCCATTCTGCCTCTGTGCAGACGGGGGGGGGGAACCATAGCCAAGAAAAACAAGGAGAGATTAAGAGACTCGAGGTAAAAGCAAAAGAATTTAACACATGAACATGAACATTTTTCCTTTTATAGCATCTTCCTTTTATAATTTGCTTTCCTTCCTCTGACTAGTGAAAGATTTGAATGAAACACAAAAATAAATTAGATATAAACTTGAATTCCAGGTTCAAATAAGAAAGACCTGGCTACAGTTTTAAAAAAGTCAATATATTTAAATCAACTTTATGCTGTGGCTTCTAACTAGGATTCACCACAAAACATAAATCAAGGTTCATTGCCTGGTGTTGGTTCCAGAGGTCAAACAAAATACAATTAGACTAAATAAATCTTTGATTACTGTTATGCATGAATCAGATCACAGCATGATTCCCTACAGTTCAAAGATGTACTGTGAAAATGACCAAATGTAAAATGTTCCCAGATTTTTTCAAGTGACAGAAGCAAAATTAATGAGTTCTAGAATGGCATTCCTTAAAAAACCTTTTTTGCTGTCAAAGAAATGGATATGCCACCTACATAGAACAACTTTTAAATGATTCCTTGAACTGTGACCAATATTTTTATGTTAATGGGAACTTTCAAGGTTATAAAGGATAGCAGTTATATTTGTTTCTGCTAAGGAGTTTTTACTATCAATTTTACTCATATGTATTAGCAAGATTGATTCCTGGGTACTGGTTAAAGAGGAATGCCCCATATATTTATTTCTATTTATTTATTTGTAAAATTTATTAGCCACCCATGTTATCACACGGTAACTCTGGACAGCTTACAATATTAAAAAAATAAAACTGCATAAATCCTAATGATATAAATACAATACTATTAAAAAAATCAGACTAGGTAAAAAGATGGGGAAGGAGTATGATGAGAAGGGGAAGGGGTGGGATCTGTTGTTAATCAATCAACCATCTCCAGTGTGAAACCCCACCTTCCTTTGGAGCCCCAGGCCAACTGGCAGAGACAGGTCTTTTAGCCAATTCAATAATTGGAGGTAGGCAAAGCATTATAAAAAAAACATAAATATATCATTATCTATTACTTTCTTAATTGAAACCTCGAATAAAAGCCATATATTTCATGTCCTGTCTTTTTACTTGTAAAGGCTAATTACACACCTATGAATGCACTTTTAAGCCAGCAGATTTTAAAGATTAAAAACAACTAAATATTCCAGGCTTTTATTCTCCACTGTCACATTCATCCCATCATATCTTCAGACCAAATCAAATCAAGCTATCTAAACGGTGAATAAAACAATGAAAGCAAGTTTGGAAGGAGCATGTTCAGATTAATTCCAGCTAACAGAGTAATGTTTATCACTTTAAAAATGTGGTGGGGCTTTTTTCCTTTTTTTCCTGCAGTTTTATTGTATGAACATTTGGCAAAAGATTTCTTTGGAGATAGTCTTAAAGAAAACAAAATGACTTTACACTTTCATTAATGGAATGGGGAGGGGGGAATTGGGAAGCGATGCTGCATTTTAATTCTATGAGTAGATATCAATTTGTCTAAACTCCAGAAAGAAAAGAGCACTATCTCTACTGCAATTTTTCTTCTTCAGCTGAAAGCTAATCACACTGCTGTTATGTGATAAGCAAGCATCTCAGCTTTCAGGCACCCAAGCTGTGAAATAAAACTAAATATAAGCATCAGAAGGCCTAAGAACTGTGTAGAAAACAAAGCATTAGAATTTGTTCACCTTGGGGCAAGCAACAGTTTTGGAGTAGAATCAGATCGTTTTTCCTAAAATGGCCACACCAAGAAAAAGAATTATACATTTCCCCTTACAAATATTCCAAGCCTATTTAATTTTACCCCCAACAATCATAGTTACTTCAGGCAATTAATGTGTATGTGTGTACACATTAATTGTATGTATGTGTGTGGGGAAATGTTTTCTTTTCTTTCTTTTCTTTTCTTTTGTTGGGTTAATTTATTTCTCTGAGTTGCTCTGAGAATCCATATTTAGATTTAAAACTGTGATACAAAATATTCAATTCAATTAAAAAGCCTAATTTTCCAAGGTATGCTCCCAGTGTATCTTAAGAAATGCCTTGAAGACTGCCCCTGCAACTAATATATTTCAATTCCAATCTATCCAGAACGTTAAATATTTAAATAACCATTCAAAATTAAGCCTGAAAACAGTGACTTATGATTGTCTGTCACATTTACGATTGTTGCAGCATCCCTGTGGTCATGTGATCAACATTCCAACACTTGACAACTAGTGTACATGACAGTTGCAATGTCCTGGATCATGTGATCATTTTTTGTAATTTTCTGACAAGCAAAGTCAATGGGGAAGTCAAATTCACTTAACCATGTTGGTAATTTAACAACTGCTGTGATTCACTTAGCAACTGTGACAAGAAAGGTCATAAAGTGGGGCAAAACTCACTTAACAGCTGTCTTGCTTAGCAATGGAAATTTCAGACTCAATTGTGGACAAAAGTCGAGCATTACCCATAATAGCTATATTTTGCACCAGCTGTTATTTCTGCACAGTCTTCAAAGGTGGCCCTGCATAGAACATTCAGTAGTAATCATGTCATGGCATAAAAAATCTGCGTAAGGCAATAAACAAATTAACATTCTGCTTATCTGCAGGTAGATTAAAAGAAAAATTAGGATTCAAGAATTCCACAAAACTGAACAATTTCTGAGAATTTGAGCTCAGGAACTTTAGACTATTGTGGTTTTTATGCTTAAATCTCAGGGCTGATGCTCAGAATCAGTTTGCTGCATTGCAAATATGGACCATTAACTGTTTCTCAAGGGGAGCAATGTACAACATCACCCTTTATTTATTTCAAGCTCATGAGGAAGACAATCTTTGCCTACCTTTACCTGCTCTGCTTCATAGGTTGCTTTTATGACAGCTGCTTCCTCAGTCAGTGCAATACACTTTCTTCTCCATTTTCATTCCATTTCCTTTACCCCTTCAATTTGCCATTTTACATAGTAATGGGGATATCCCCAGGCTGCTGAACCAATAAAATCCTGGAATATTCACTACAGGATTGCTCAAAAATTAGACATTTTATAAAAAAACCAAGTCACTTATAGAACCAAAAGGATAGACATTTTTTCTTTTAACAGTAAAAATGACTGTTCCTTCCTTCTACAAGTTTATTAATAGACATAAAATGTATGCACTTTTCTCTGATTAGGTGAAATTCTAGCAGACAACAATTTTGCCAGCTTCTTCTTCAAGTTTAGGAGACAACAATAGTGTAAAACTATACTGTGTTTTTCTTTTCCTCTTTTTAAGGATATGTTGGTCTAAGATTTTAGGTATGAAAGGAAATCAACAGAGAACCACATATCCTGAGAGATCCATTAAAAATAAAGCAATTTAGTTGTACTTTTCCCAGTATCATATCACTACTGTGTATTGTTACAGGCCTGTCCATTCTGCTTGAAATGAATTTTTATTTCCTATAATTACGGAGGTAAAAAAAGAAGTAGGTAAATCCTTCAGACCATTGTCATGGACAAAGCAGAGGAAGGAGTTGACATTTGGCCCAAAAAATTTTTTTTTTAGGTCTGTTTCATTTCTGGAAGATTTAAAGATCAGAATCAAGCAACTTAAGATTGCCATGCAGAAAAATCTACAAACTGAGGGCTTGATCCAGTGCCATCAATCTGTCTAATTACCTCTTCATTCTCTATCGTTATTAGAAATTGTTACTTTATTTTTCAATGAGAAAAAGAGCAGTGATTAAAGATATCATGCTATCTTCCATAATCTACCATACAAGATATATTCACCTATTGAGGAAAATATCTGTTTGTCATGGACTCTCTGCATTTTCATGTATCTATGTACAGGGGGAAATGAGTTTGCTATAAGTAAACTTAGATTTTAGCTGTCAACAACACTAGTGAGATATTTACATATCATTTTATCCTTACCAGTCTGGACAGGAAATGTATTGCCCAATAAAGGAAGATAGACAAGAGAATTCATATGCTGAATCTTACAAAGAGGTAAACTTTCTGCTTTGGACTTTGAAGAAACTGTCAGTTTGCAAAAAAGGCAAAGCCTATGCCCTATGCCATAGAAAGGCATGTTGTTGTTGGTACTTTCTTTCAGTCCTACCACAACAGTGTTTATTGTTACTGGCCTATCCATTCTGCTTCAAAGGCGCTCTGTTTCCCTCAATTCAGGAGGTAAAAAGGTTTAGAAGACCAAAACAGTGCTTCTGTATTGCTTTTGACAGCTTTCCGGAATTTGTTCCCCTCCAAGATGTGGCCAATCTTGACTTCAGTCACCTTTCAAACAACAGTGAAAACACAGCTTTTCCCCACAAGCTTTCAGAGACTAACATCTATGCAGTGAGAGACTGTGGGAGGCTGGGAAAGTAATGGGGGGCTGGGAAACAGAGAGTAGATATAAACAATCAAGGCAGTGGATGAGTCAGTTCACAGCTTATTTATAAACAGAAACTTAACCCAGTGGGGAAAAGAAACATTGGAAGAAGCATTTCAAATCACCCAAATTATCCATCTTAATTAACTCATTACATGAAAACGAGACATTCCTCTTACAGTTTCCAAGATTTTGTATTTATCCTGGACTAGTTTTCTTGATCTTACCGAGAACATGAGATATGTTTTACTTCCTAACCAATAGTCAGAGGGCTATTTATTTTTTCAGCACTGTTAGTATGTTTGTGGTTGCTATCCCATTTATAATTTGATTTATAAACTAAATAGAAATGCAGAATTATGAAATGTAGACATACTGAAATAAAAAAAATAAACATTTTTATCTGAGGAGAAGGCATGTTTTGGATGTCGTGGCTCTCAAATGTTCCATTACATCGTACTGCTATGTTTATTCACATATTATTACATATACATATAAATACATGTGTAAGTATTTTTGTAGAATTGTGTACTCATAGCGGAATCAATCTAGCAGCACTTCAAACCTTTCTGATCATCAAGGTATATTCATTATAGGTTCATCTTGAATGTTTTTTTTCTAAGAAATTATAATTAAAAGTCTCCACTTTTAAAACTGGGTTGAAATATTGAACACCTGAAACATCCACCCTCTGATTTTGACATGTGTGAAGTAAACACTTCTGAAAACTAGGCCATAGGGCTGGTTTTCTCTGTGGCACAGCAGAGGTTCTATATTTATAATGCTTGTTAGGAAGCACAGCAAGACGTTTATATGTTATAATACTACTACTGTTATCAAACAGGATACTAATACATTAGAAAGCATCATTAGGTTAACAAATACACTTTTGTTTATATCTATAATTCTCTATAATTGCGTACATTTATAATTAATTTATTGTGTTCTATCTTAGTGATATTGGATCCTTTATTCTGTGGTTTGCCATTCAACACTGCAGTTCCAATAAAATTATCACTACATGATGAAAAAAGTGACTACAATGTTTCCCATTAAGAAATTAGAACATATAGTAATATAGTGATTTCATTTTATGATATAAGTCAGGCATACATCATTTTGCAGTGGTTTTGCCTTACTTTCATTGGAAATATCTTTCAAATGTTTAAATGTAGCCATTAAGTTTCAGTATATACAAGAAGATATGAAACCGTTTGGTATATAGGTCCAATTCCCTGAATTAACAATTAACATGAATTTTTTTTTCTTTCATTCGATCATTTCTGATTCTTGGAGATTGCCCAGACATGTTTCTGCAGTTTTCTTGGAAACATTTTTCAGCAGTGGTTTGCCATTGCTTCTTTCCTAGCGCAGAGAAAAAAATCAAGGTTACCCAGCTGGTTTTGTGCCTAAAGTGGGACTATTGTAGAACTCACTGTTTCCAGAAACCTTTCCTATGTGATGTCATCTAGCTGTTTAGGTTCTCCTGTAGCAATGTTGACTGGGAATTTTTGGAACTGAAGATATAACAACTGGAGCAGGTAAATATATTTTTGCAAGGCAATGTCCCAGAAAACAATGTGCAAATTGGTTCATACCTTTGCTTATTTTCTTCCACTATTTTTTATAAAGCAGGGATTTGTATATCTCAATTGATGGGATGTAAATCATATTCATAAATCACTATTTTAAATATTATGTTCAAGGGTTAATTAATTCACTTTTTATCTAGGTAAAGTTACCTACAAAACATTTACATTTCCAGTATTACAGATGGATTATTTCCTATTATGCTTCATTCATTATTATTTATCATCATTTTCCTAAAGGGGCCAACTATCTGATCTAATCAAATAGGATCATTCCTCCAAGATCTCTATGCAACAAATCATTTTAGGACCTCAGAAATTGACATTTTCAATATCTATTTCTGTATTTTGGAATTTTCTTCCTACATATATTCAATCCACTTCTTCCCTTCTGGATTTCAGGAAAAGAGTTAAAATCTGGTTGTTCCATCAAATACAGGAAGAGGGCATGCTGTGACTGAAGTCTTGAATCTGGTGAATATATATAGTTTTGTGTATTTTCTTTTTTTACATAGGGTTGATATTAAATCTGATGATAATAAGGATAGGCTTTTCTTATGTTATTGGGGGATCTCCTTCCTATTAGCCACTCATGGCTAATAGGAATAGCTACATATAAAGTGAATAAATACATAAATAAATATAAGATGTGTTGTTGTAATTGTGCAAGAACAGCACAAGTATATCTTCATGAAAATGGATTTCCAAGTAAAGTATGAGTTACATATAACTTATATAGCAACATACAAAACATGACATCCTATTGTATTTGGGTGATATTGATGTCAAATTTGTTTTAGTTATTCTGCTAACGCCAAATATTTATGTATCGGATGAAAAGCTATTTGAAAACTTTTATCTATATGGAAGCAAGCTGTGACCACAAACATATGGTCTTCCATTATGTACAAACAGATCATTTTGGGCAAAACTAGTAGAGAAAATAGATCCAATTTTGTTCCAATCTTATATTGACAATTGTAAATTGATTATGTTCAGTGATCATATTTAAACCCAATTTTATGAGAAATAGCTCAATAAAAAGATGCTTAAAGATTTACAAGCAGATTGCACAGAGTGGAAAAAGTTAAAAGACTGTAAGAATGATAATAAAATTCTTTCAAAAGATCTACTTAAAAGAGAAGATTGTTTAAATGCTAAACTTACAAAATTATTGAACTTTTTAAATAAATACTGAAATATTAAAACACTCATGTAATAACTGATATAGTGTTAAAACAGTTGAATTCTGGCTATATGATAAAAATAAATTTATACATAAAAGTGGTTAAGATTCTTACATACAATGTCAAGTAAGTGAGCTGTACAGTGATTATACAATCCTTTGAATTAACTGCAACAGCAAATTGCACAGCATTTTGGGACTCTTCTTGACTTGATCATTAACTTGTCAGTTAAAGAAGAGAAAAGGTTACTTTGAGGTTTGCTCCTTCCATGCCATCTTCTCTCTTGGTCTTTTAGTTAAAATCAAAGTGTAGTATCTATTTTTATCAATTTTAATATCAGTACTGAGTGATGCAACTGAAATGGATATACAATATATATCTTCTTATGAACTGTGGCATTCTTTAAAAAATATGCTGCCTAATGATTTCATCAGAAAAATATTTATTCTTGCAAAAACTTCAATTTCAGGATATTAGACTTTAAAGTATTCTATACTCACCTTTTAAAAGATATTTTGTATTCCTTTTTTAGATGCTTCTGAATGATGCAATTCAACTACCACACAATGTAGCAAGGAATTCCATAGCCCCAAATTTGAAGATTTTTGTTTTTGTTTTAAAGGAATCATAAATGGATTAGTCATATAGTTTCACCAGAAAGATTGGAACTAAGAATGGTTATATTAAAAGAAATAGTATTGCTTTTAAGATTTAAGCTCAGTATTTGCAGCAAACCCTAAGAAAAATATCCACCAGAAGTCTATAGAGGATCAGAGATTACAGAATTGGCTGCATGATCAATTACTATTAGTGTTAGGACACCATCTTATCCATTTTTATGGGGGGAAAAGATTTGTAGAATAGTTATCAGATAGACATGATGCCAAGTGTCTCAGAAAAATGCCGTGCCTTAAACTGAACAGTATATATACTATTCTATTGGGCTTATGGGGGTATATTTTTGATTGTGAAATTCATTATTTGTCAGTTTTAGAAACAGAACATTAATTGTTCTTTATTTTTTAATAAATTCTGTAATGGAACATACAAAAACTATCACCCCTGAGGTTGACAGATAAGAGTATCTGTACAGATAACTAGGTGTAGAAGGAAATGAGGCTACAGCTTGAATTCAGATCTTCAAGATGCCACGTGGATGTCATGTAGCATAACATAACCTTTCTCACATGCTTCAGGTTTTTTTTGAAATAGGGATTTTACTTTTATGTATCTTGGAGCTTTTGATAACCTCTTTTTAATTGGACATTTGTAACCAAAAACTGAAGAAGTGTGCTTAACTGAGTATGCTGTGAATTACCGTTTACGAAGCAATTACAAGATCAATTCATAATGAACCACAGCTGTAAAGAACCTCTGCAAATTGATGTTTCTATTTTGTTTTAACAATGAACAACATATAGTCCATAAAACTCACACTGAGATTAATTTCAGTTGTCTCTGCAGAGAGCATCTCAGTGTGGGATTTAAAACCCCACGTCCAGCCCGGGAGGGAGCAGCTCATTGTATGAAGGAAAGTGAGTCTCCCTCCACCCCTTACCTGCCATATTTTACCCGTACACACACCCGAGCCTCGAGAAAGGTTATCGGATTCAAGTGCACTTAAAGAGATGAGGCAGGTTCTGTTTTCCGTTTTATACTTCGTCCTTTTAATCGCTCGCGATGGCCATGCCGCCCAACGAGCTGCTGATCCCCTCTTTCTGTTTCTTCTTTTGTTGCTTTGAAAATGCCAGACGGTAAATTGCCAGAGATTTCGACGAGGGAAAAGGAGAAGGCGAGAGGGAGAGGGAGGGGGCGTGGAGAGAATCAGGTCACCCGGGCGACTGGCTTTGCATTGCAGAGCTTCGGGTGGAGAAAGGGAGGGGGCGGAAACACAGCCACTTTGTCAGTTGCAAAGACTGATTTGATGTCCTTGATTGTCATTCGAGGGAACTCCCTTCCCAGCCCCCTCTTCCCGGAACAGTCCGGAGTGGAAGAGAAGGGCTTAGATGGGTGGGTAAGTGGATGGTTGAGCGAAGCGAGATTACGGAAGCCAACGCAGCCGTGAGCTCGGCGATGGTACCTCAGCAACGCCCACCTGTAATCCCAGGCGGTTGATTGGCTGCTGGAGACACCAACCCCGCCTGTCAGCCAATCGGACCGTCAGGGAAAGGCGAGGATGCTCTGCCTCTCCGTGGAGGGATTCCTGGAGAAGCTGCAGAGCGGTGGTGCTCTGACTCCACTCTGCCCCCCCCCCACAATTGGCTCTCGCGTTCTCTCTCTCTCCCCCTCCTCTTAGCCACCCAGCCAGCAGCAGCTGAAACTTCACCCCCAACATACAAAGCCAGCTCGTAGAGAACAGGGGAGGGAGGGGGGTGCACAGACTTTTCGGGGCTCGGAAAAGAGCTTACTCGCACCCCTACACTTTTCGCGTCTCCCCCGCCCCCCCCTCCACCCGTCCTCCTCCTCTCTTTTTGGAGGAGAGTGTGGTTATCCCCGAAGTCTCTCATCCCAGGAGAGCCGCGCAGAACAAGACAAATTCTACTCGTCGCCCAGACGGGAACGCTGAAGGACAGGCGCCTCCTGCTCCTCGGTTGCCAGGTAAGGAAGCGCCAGGGTACGCTGGGTTGCAATTTCTTCGCCTTGTGGAGGAGCTTTGTGTCCCGTTTGTGTTTCTCCCTGTGTGTGCGTGCGTGTGTGTGTGAGAGAGTGAGAGAGAAAAAGCCAGCGAGCGAGCGAGCGCAGTATATGTGCATGCGTGCGCGCGGGCGCGTACAAACACACGCACCCACACAAATAACGTAGCGAATTTGAGAAATACTGTAGACCGAGGAAACCAGGGACGAAGACCGAAGTAGCCTTCCGAAACGGCACTGAAGGCAGCACATGTTTCTTTCTCGAACACTGGAAAAGCAGTTTCCTCACTGCCTGCTGACTTGAAATCGCTTGGCTGGGTGGATATCTGACAATCTCCACCCACTCTCTTCCCACAAGCCCTCCACCCACATAGGTTTTCTGTTCTGGAGGAGAAGTCAGCTGGTGGGTGTCATGGGGTGAAATGGAAAGGGGGGGCAGAAAAGGGGCGTCGGGGGAGAGGGAAGAGGAATCCTGCCTGCTATTCAGCGGCAAGGGCCAAAACAGAGTCCGAAACAAGGAAACTACCAATAAAGCAGTAGGCAAAACCTTAGCTTCAGCTGACAGATAGAATTAGCTCCCGAAAGAATCGGCTTCGGGTTTGTTTTTGTTCTTTTCTCCCGAGAGCCACAAAGGGGAAAGGGTGGAAATAGGGCGTGCGCAATAAAGAAGTTAATTGCAATTCGTTTTCTAGCATCAGTCTTCTGACTTTACTTTTCTTCTCCTACAAACGACCATTTGGCTAAGAAAGACTTGCACATTCAACAATTTCCAAAATCAGGTATTCCCTCCTTTTCCCCAATGGCTTGTAGCTCTGGATTTATCTGCATCTTTCTGGATTACTAAGGTTGTTGGCTAGATGCAGATATAGATGTTATTCTTCAGCAGTATTCCCACGGGATGTGCAAGGCTTTTGTTGCAGTGATGATGGTACATGACTGAAGTGGCAGTTTTGAGATTTAAAAAAAATGTTTGTTACAGATCTTCCATTACATATTTTTAGGAGTAGGACAAGATTTGTAATGTTTAGCTGCTTGGAAACCTGCTTTTTCTTCAGAGTTCCTCTTGCACTTTTTTCATCAGGGTGATTTATGATTTGCTGATATTATATATTCACCATGCATTATTATAGTGTGATTTGAAACAACATGTATATTTAGGTTTATCCATCGTGTTAGAACAAAAAAGTTGAAGGAAACAAGTCAAAACTTTTGAGAATAGGGTTTCTGTTTTCCTGGTTCTTGTTTTATTAAAAAGGTGTAAAATCATGTACTGGAGTACGATACATATATTAAAGACACACAAAAATGAATCGTTCAACAATCTTTAGTCCATCGTCATTTATATGAACTCCTACTGCTATTTATTAAATCTAGCTGAGTGATTTCTATCGGATGGGAAGTGATAAAAAGGAATCCCTGTATAAATTTAGGTGAAAAGCTTTCCAGTAGAATCACAAATAAACAGGAAAAAAGTGATCATAAACTACAGACCAGTATTATCCATTAGAAACCTGCTTAGCATGGGGAATGTTAATTTTTCTTCCCTTAATATTTACTTAGATCAGGATTACTGGTATATCTTAGCAGTAGTTTCCCCATTTTTCTCCATATACTCTGTTTTGTTTGAAAGCCAATCAGCACAGTCATTTTAGGTGCTATAACATATAACTTACCTGTATTTGTGCATTGTGTTTTGAAACTAAGAACAGTCATTCTGATTTTGTGCATGCTTACTTTGTCTTGAGTACTTTTAATTAAAATAGTTATTTTTATGTCTAAACTATATTACTACCAAATTACACAGACGAATTTGGTTGATTCAACAGAAACCTTTATAGAGTTAAGAAGTATGCAATAGCACATTACCAATACATATATCCAAAATATTCATTAATGTAGCATTTTCCCCATATATATGTGTGTTTCTATGCATTCATAATGTTGTAATCGGTGTAGAAAACAAAACCTTTAGGAATTATGAAATGGCTAAGAAATACTATGTCCCTTATAAATAAGTAAAATGGATCTGTTCCAGCTAGAGATAGAGATGTGTTAATCTGTTGCATGAAAAACAGTACAGAGTTTTATAAAGCATATTTATGTAAAGTTTTTAAGTTTCTAATAAGTGTTTATTGTTTAAACCTTGCTTAATTTTAGGCATTTATACTTGCTCAGTTCTTTTTTAGTTGTAGATAAAATTCAAAGACTGACTGATATGTCAGTTTTATAAATATTACTGTATTCTGTTATATTGGAATATTTAAAATATATGTGCATTGAAAATAAAACAAATCCTTTGAATCAGTTACCATATACAATTCATTGAGGCATTTTCTCTAAGTGTAAGTTTTCTGAGAATCTATTTGTACATATAAAAGCAAATACAGAAAATGTTGAGAAAAAAGTGTCATAGGGCACAGGCATTTTCTTGAAAATTATCCTGTAATGTACTTGCAAAAATAATGAAATGCTCCTGTAACCATATTTTAAGTCAAAACAATATAATATTGTACCTTAAAAAAGGTTTATTAAAAAAAAAGATATTTATTTATTTATTTATTTATAATTGAAGCCAACATGTGGATTCTAATTTTTAAGGCTTGTTCTGAAACTGGAAATTTTATGTCATGTATCAAAATCTGGATCCTCACTCCCATTTAACAACAAAAAATGCTGTTTAATACATCTGGCATATGGAATATGAAAATTAAAAATAGATGAAAAATCATTGGGATGGAAGAATTTTTGATACTGGTATAACTTGTAAAGTCAAATATTAGAATCTCGTACAATTAGAGATCTGATGGGTAATGTAAAACTAGAAAGGGTTGTTTGCTAGAATTATGATAGAAGAAAATCCATATAAGTCTAGTTAGTATAGCAGGACTGTAAATATAACATGGATGTTAATGGTAATTGTTTGATTATATAATCACAAAATAAGGATTTAAAGAAATCTCTTAAATGCTCTTTATGTCATTGTGTGTGTGCTATGTTTATAGCTTGAAAAATCAAGTTCAGGCACACTCAGTTACATGTAAAATTGGAAAAAAAACAATGTATTAAAAGGAATTAGTAATCACATAAAAATATTCAAAGTATTATCTCTAACTTTTGCTATAAAAGTTAAGGTATTTTTTATTTCTGATATAATAGAAGAATTTTTCAGAAATCATAGCCCCAGCTTAAATATTGTAAGACAATGATATATTTGTCCGATATATTCTACAAATATATTATTTTCAAAGATCTATGTATTAATTTAGCTTAATGCATAAATTATACATGAAACAAAATGATCTTGTTGGTGTTCCCAGCAATTTGTTTGGTTTGAGTATTAGTCTGTATCTAGAAGAGCATAATTAGAAATGCACACAGAAAGCTTTTCGGATAATACTTGGACTTACATGTACTTGTGGCATTTATAAAGACTACTTCACCTTAAACAAGCTTAAGTAAGTAAATATAGTACAGTACTGTATTATCTAAACAAATATTTGGGAGTTTTCTATGCGTAAATAATCTACATAACTGTAGATGTGGATTTTTTTAATGCAATGCGCTAGTCAACTGGAGAAGACTTTAAAAGCTTCTGGAAATTTTTCGTCTTGTACAAAAAAGCAACATGCAAAGAAATATGGCATTTATCTAAATATTAAAAAGTGTAGTTTTGTTAATATTTCAGATGCAACACTAATAGAGATATCACTATTTTTGCTATCTTGATGTTCATCCAGTATTTACCTGTAAATGAAAAAAAGGATCATTGTTAAATTAATTAAGAAATATGCAAAAATTGTCTAAAGGTGTTTCAATTTCTTATGGATTTATTATGAAAAATGGAACATTTCACATTCAAATTGTTCTGAGTAAGTATTCAATTATGATACAATGATATTTTTGACGCTTAGCTTTCATAGTTTGAAATTGCACTTGAGTTTTTCTTAATTACACAATTCTAAAGATTGTTGATTATTTCAGTAGAAATTCCACTAACCTTACAAATGCTAGAATATGAAATTTTATTTGTAGGGAAGAAATGTGGTTTTATATTCATTCAGAATTCCAGGGCTTTCTTGACTTATCATTTGTATTTTACCAGTCTTCATTTCTCTTCTAAAGGGAGCTTACTGATTTCTTTTGAATGTATAAATATTAGAGAGTCTCATTCCTGGAGAAAAATATTTCTTAGGAATCAACACCAATTTGATGGCAATAATCAGTCGATCATAGCTTTGTTTTATACATGCAGTAGTATTGACTGAAGAGAGAGAAAGAGAAACTAAAAATATTCAATGTGATTTACTTGGTGAAATTATCAGTTATTTACTACTTACCATACTACTTATGGTTCTTTGGCAATTATTGGGCTTCACAAATGTAACATACAATGATAACTTGGGAAGAAGTAAGATATTAGATTACTGTCAGGGTTATGACACATAACAAAGCAATTACAAAATAGAACATCACAATATTTTGGTTCATTGAACTGGTCATTTAACAGACTTTGCAAATCGATACAGGTAGTCCTTGATTTATTTCCATAATTGGGACAGTACCTTCCACTGCTAAGTGGAACTTGGTTTTATTACCTTTTTTGCTATGGTCATGACAGTCATTAAGTGAATCACATGCTTGTTAAGTGAATTTGGCTTTACCATTAACTTTGTTTGTCAAAAGCCCCATGGAAAAGTGACCAATGGGGCTCAGGTGACCTTAGAATTCTGCAATTGTCACAAATACATGCCAGTTGCCAAGCACCTGAATTTTGATCACATGATGACAGAGATGCTAAGATATTTATAAGTGTGAGGATTGGTCATAAGTCACTTTTTCAGCACTGTTATAACTTTGAATGGTAACTAAATGAATGGACATAAAGATTACCTATAGGGTAAAATGTGTCAAACCATAAATTTCATTACTATGTGTGATAGTATCCTAGAATTTTCTACATTAAAAAATGTACATAATCATACTACATTTCTTGATGATTGAAATTTGGCTGCAGGATTTCTAAAGGCCATAAAAAGGAAGGTTGTTCAGGAACCTTGAAAGTTTTACTCCAATATCCTGCACAGCACAACCCTAAGCATAATCATTTGAAAATAAGTCCCACTGAATAAGTGTAGGTTGATGATAATTTGTAATGAGACATTTTCCAAAGTGTGAACTTGTTTAATGGTCAGAATTTAAGTGGAATAGATGAATGGATAATCACTCCTGAACTTTGTTTTATGAGAGAAGTATGTTTGTCGATAAACAATAACGTTAAATATATTTGAATACATTTGAACTTTAAAATTATCTAATGGAGAAAAACAAAAGCATGAGAATGGGAATGTTCAAAGATCTCGGTTGAAGTCAAATAAATATTTCAGGTAATTTGTAAATTGCTTCAGACTTTCAACAATTATATGATTCATCTTGATTCATTTTTATAATGTTGTTGTTTGGTTTATTAACATTTATTAAAAAGTCTTTGATAATTTCCCCGATTAAATGCTAAGAGAAAAGTGCTGAGAAAATCACTTGGACAAGAATAAAAGCTTCAGGGCATCTAAGTGTCTGCCTTGATTACTACTTTCCAGACTTCTGCTTTTTTTTTTTTAAACTAAATAGAAAAATACTGACCTTGTTCCTTGTTTAAGTTAACAAAGAAAACTGTGAACTGTTACAATGTGCATGTTTACATATATTTCATATTGCTTATAAATACTGACATATTCTTGGAACCAATATTTCCGTTTTGATTTTATATACATATAAAGTAGTAGCAGAATGACAAGTAGTAGAGGGACGTATCATCTTTCTCAAAGCAAACACAATTTTCAATTTTGTTTCACAGAAGTATCCAATGAAATAATGCTTCTCTTAAAAGAGGAAGAGATTGGTAGATTACTCTTTTGACAGACAGTTCCAGTTTTAGTCCTTCTAATCTTCTTTTGTCTGGAATATTTAACTAGATAACTCTCTGCTGCATGGGCTGTTATTTAGAAGGACAGTTGGTTTACTACTACCAAATAATCATTTCGTACATCATATTTGTCCTTCACCCAGACTGCTATTAATGTACCTCATGATTTGTTATCTATAGTATATTTTATATAAATTATATATATTGTACAAATTATATTTACAATCAATTGATACGTACTTTCTCACATTTATTTGTGAAACTCAAGAAACTATGCACATCAAGTTGCACCAGATCCTTCTCTTACAATACTTTATTTGTTTCCATTATATTTGGTCATGAAAACAATATATTTGAACTTCTATAGATCTTCCCCTTATCTTGTTTTCTTGCAGGATTAATTCCATGTGTTGAATAAATATTTACACTCATTCCTCATATTTAAGAAGGCGTGGAACACTTTTTGTGTAAATTCTGGCTCAGCAGAATATTACATGTGGTCATCCTTTCCCAGACATGAGTTGGGACCAAAGTACTTGGAATTTGTCTTGTTAGCTTACATTGTTTAGCATCTATAGGTCCCCAAAATGGTGAGTTCCTGGTTGGGGAAAAAGTTGTCAATACATTACTCCTAACATCTATTGTTTCAAGAAGAAAAACAGAACTCTGAAAATGAGCCTTTACATCAATTTCATTTACATATACTGTATATGATTTGTAAAAGGGGTTTTTTTTATTTCAAAACAAATTGAACTGTTTGAGTAATGCATAAAAATGCACAAATCATGTTCATGTTGTCAAATCATTCAGATAATATAGGCTTTTTTTCTTTTAAAAACTCTGTTATGATGTAGGTTAGTTGGTCAATCTAGTTAAAATGCCTGGCATAATTGTAAATATGCGTTTCAATGTATTTCACATATTCTCTCAAAGACATAAAAATTCTCAAAAGAAAGTTATTTTAATTGTAATTGAAATCTTCAGTCATTTACTTTCTTGAAAGCCAATAAACAAACATGATATTAACAAGCTTTAAGAGTGCCTTTTCTATCTGGAAAATGACTCAAGAGGTATTTTGAGCACTAGTTGTAATATTAATAGATGGAAGATGCTTTTGTTAGTTAAAATAAGTTACATTATTCATACCTGACAGTTTATTTTCTGTTTTGCCTTATTATAAGAAAATGATATATCCCTTCAAAACTACTAGCAGTCTTGTTAGAATTAAGCAAACTAAACCCTTGAATTGGGTTTCAAACGATAATTAAAACTTATTGTCAGCTCATTAGAATTTTGGGAAGTTGGAGTCCATCCTTTTTAAAATGATTAAGTATGTTCTGTCACCCAGAGAATACACATGTATAACATAGTCTAAAAATATCTGCCCAATGTTTATGGGGATGTTTATTCTTCTAAAAACATTTGAGAACATTACAAATAAGAGAATTAAATAAGTATAAGCACAAAATTAACTTTGAACATCTCTGAAAATATTCTCTTAATCCTAAATATGTAAATCCCTCTGAGTTCAGTGGGTTTTGCTTTCACGTTTTAGTGGCTGTACAACCACAACCTTAATAAGAGCCCCTATCTCTGGTGGTAACATGTTCAGTGGACCTTAGGCTGTGGATTCTGGAGGTCAAGTCTAATTTATCTCCTCTATATCCTATCAGGATTACTGGTTTCAGAAGGGGACTGCAGGCAATTCAAATCAGGATAAAGGCCCCGACAGAGAGCAACAAGAGACAAAGCAGTCATGATTTTGTTAGCATATGACCTTGTTGTACTTTTGGCACTTCTGTTCTTTAAATGCTACTGGCTGTGATTCTAAAGCCTGAGGGTGTGAAAAGTATATTTAAATGTAGCAGAGAGAAGGGGATTGCAAGAAACCAACTATAAATATAATGAAGGAAGCTAGTTACATATAGAAAAAGATACATAGGTCTGTGTAGAATACACTATGGCTACTTCATTTTGGTGACTTGACAAAAGTACTTTGTTCTGCTTCAATATGTCAAACTGTCTTGTAAAGAAGGTGAGAAACTCTGTTTGAAGCATCCGGGTGATACTCAGTCAATCTTTTCCTATGATATTCCTTTCTACTCTTTAGGTGCAAGTATTGGAGTACTTCATAAAGATAATTTTGAAGAATAGCTTTCACAAATATATATTATATAGAACAACCCTGCAAATATAAGCACATTTAAGCATTCTGTAGTCAGACATGAAAGAGCTATCAGAAGCCCAAAGACTGCTTCCCAAATTTCTGTGTGAAACTTGCAAAATCATCCATCATTGGGTCTGAGTGAACCTGAAGGAGTTTGCAAACTCCTTTTCTGAATAGGTCTAGAAACTTGGTTGAGTAATTCATATTTGTGATTTGATAAAGTTGATTCCTCATTTTTAAAAACCTTGTGTATTCAGATTATGTGTATTCATGCTATCTTGGTATGATATTTTCAGAGAGACAAAAGCTATTGAGGATCTTCTAAGGGGAGTTTGGGGCTAATGCACTTAAGAGCTGTGCAAAATGCTTATGGGGATGTTCAGATAAGATACAAGAATAGCCAGGAAAGCTGCAGCATAATTGAAAGAAATATAACAATAATAGCATTCCCACTTTCTTGTACCAATAAATTATTTAAACAGACATTTCAGTAAAATATGAAAATAAAGCAGATGTCTCTTTCTAAAAAATATGGCACTAGATTAGTTCAAGTCATTATAAGGTCTCTTCTTTTTGGTATTATATCTAAAGTTACAGTAAACCTCCTTCCAACTCCTGAAATTCAAAGATACCCAAAACTCCTTTTTTATACAATGACAAATATAGTTCTCCATTTTTATGCATTAATACTTTTTCTGATCTTTCCTTTTTATTAGCTAAGCCAAGATGACTAGCTCTTTCATTTTCCCACCAATGTATTTCCCAGATTGATTGATTTAAAAATTGCTCTGCTGGAGATTTATCTTTGGGAAGCAAATTCTCTTGATGTAAGATCACATTTTGAATTAGCCCTAAAGTGCACAAAATACTCCTTAGAATTACAAAGGCAATATAATAATAAAAATTCTCTAATTCAGGATAGCATAAATAAAATAAGAAACCATCATTGGTGTCCTCTACTGTGACTACCAAGGAGAAGGTGTGGATTTCTAAAATCAAATTGCAAGTTTTTAAAAGATTCACGTAGTAGTATTAATGGAGTGACTTAATTATTCTGACATCCGTTGGAAGACAAACTCTGCCAAGCATGATCCTTATGGGAAATTCATGACTTGTGTGCTGACAACTTTCTCACTTGAAAATGTGGAGGAAGGCACAAGAGGATCAGCCATAACTGATTTGATACTAAAAATAGGAAAGACTTAAGAGACAAAGTGGTAATAGACAGAATTTAGGGAAACAAGAGACCATGTAATTCTGGAACTTTTTTTATGTTTATATTTGCAAAATGAAAAACAAACATAAAATACAAAAGGGAAAAGAATAATGAACCAATGATAAAATAAAGACAATATTAAATAACCGAACATGCTAGAAAGGTTGTATTAAAGTTGGATATCGACAAGTATAGAACCAAAAGTTTACAAAATTATTTTAATAAAGTGAGTATAAAATTAAATCTGATTCCATTATAGCAGAGGTAAATAGGGAAAGACCTCATAGGGGAGGTAATTCCCAATAAAGGAGATTAAAAACAATTGTGAATAATTCCAAAGCGTCAGCAGTAGAAGTGACTAATTTGCATAAAAACTGGTCAGATTTGGGGGGGGGGGAAATATAGAAAGTGGGGAAAATCTCACACACACTCATGAAGAATATGGAGGTACTGGTAAGTACTTGGTGGAATATTGATAGGTACTTAGTGGCTGAAACTGAAGCTTGATGGCAGGAAAATTAAAACAAAGGAAGACTTTTGCACACATTCAGTTTATGTGCCAGTTCTACTCATTCCTGAAATGGGAAGCCCTTCAGACTAGTTCACCTAGTACTTACTTCATGACTAGATTTTTGAAATGCACTGTATATGGGCTACTCTTGAAGACTACCTAGAATCTACAGCTGGTCCAAAAGGCAAATAATATGAGCAGTAATTGGTGTACCTTCATACAGCTGTGTCATCACTGCTCCACTAGCTTCATTGGCTATCAATTGGCTTTCAGGGGCAATTCAAAGTGCTGGTTGCCACCTATGGAATCTTCTATCCCTATAAGGTAAAACTGAAAAAGAAGCAAACAACATGTAGACATAAGCCGTGATGGCGAACCTATGGCACGCATGCCACAGGTAACACGCAAAGCCCTCTCTGAGAACACGCCAGCTCTCACCCCAGCCCAGCTTCACTGCAAATGCGCATGCACCTCCCACTGGCCAGCTTTGGGTCTCTGCCGCGCATGCACGTAGAGTGGGGCCTTCCCCGATCTCTGCAGTTTCTCCACCCAGCGCACCCTACCTTTCTCCTCCATTTCTGCTGCCCGTGTCTTCCCCGATATTCGCATGTTCCATCGTCTGCAAATGCCTCTCCATGGCAGAAATGCAGGAGAAAGCTAGGGGCATGCTGGGGAGAGAACTGCAGAGATTTGAGGACAGCACGGGCAGCAAAAATGCAGAAGAAAGCTAGTGTGTGCTGGGGATTAGAAACGAGGAGATCAGGGAAGGCACGGGTGGCAAAAATGCAGGAGAACCAACCTGGAAACCAAAATGGGTTGGGGGGTGGAGTGCATGAATGGGGGTGCTCGCATTGCATTTTGGTGATTGGGGTATGTACGCGTGCATTCACAAGTGCACATGCTCGTTTTGGACACTTCGCACTAAAAAGATCACTGACCTAAAGCAACTTTTATTGGAACAGCTATAGTAACAGAATTTCTTTTATCTTTGGGAGGATTCATGGGGGGAGAGGGGAATCTCATTTTCTAAACAATATTCTATCTTTTGCTCTATTTTAATTATATGAGTCACCTGGAATCATTCTGGAATTGAGCAGCCTTTTAAAACCAATAAATAACCAGAGAATAAATTGAGGATGGAGAAGGATGATAAGAGTACATGTGCTTTTTCAGGCGTATTCAAAAGAGAGAAAAAACTTGAAGCATTGTATAAGTACTATTTCATTCAGTCTTCTCCAACTAGAAAATATGTGTACCCCATATTGATATGGAAGAACTGGTTAAAAGAGCCAGATTCCAGCTTGAGTTTGAAAACAAGAGAAAATGTATTTACATCCATCCGCTTTAAATCTCCATGGTAATATAAATTATATCCCAAGTCAGTGATTTGGCTAAATCATTATGCACTATCTTTGAAAAATCTAAGAGAATTGACAAAGTTCTAGAGTGATTGTGAGTACCTTGCAAAGAATGCAGTTGCCAGAACCCTGAACAAATTTCTAAAAACATGGCTAGCTTCTTTAATAAATTGCGTGACTAAATTATACTGTAGACATAATATATCTTAATTCAGCAAAGCATATGACAAACTATTCTGTTCCATCCTGGGGCCAAGTTAATCAAGTGTGGACTAGATAACAAGTAAAGTAAATATATAGGTGGCTCAAACATTTTAATCATAGTGTGCTCTTCAGTGATTTATCAGTAAATTGGGGGTAAGGTATTAAATGAGATATCACAGAATTAGATCCTAGACTCAGTTTCCTTCAACATCATTAATGACACAAATGAAGTGGTTGGGTACATGCTTATTAAACAATAGTTAATTGCAAATTGCATGCGAGTCAGCATGGTTGGTAGTTCAATAATACAATTCATTGCTGAGAGAGATTATTGTTTCCTTGCATTGACTACATTAACCTAGGGAATAGGCATCCTTTTCAGGAGGTTTAATTATATGAGGGCTGAATGTAATGGTGTAATCTAGGTTAATAAATTAATATTTACTGATCTTGAGTAACTAAATATTTACTGACTTCAAATTTCAAATTTACATGACAGATACATTCTATTCAAGAATATCGAGAACATTATGAAAGCATTTTTCAAGTATCTGAAAGCTACTACACAGGTTCATATTGTTCAGTATTAATCTGGCTTGCAGGACACAGAATGATGGTTTTACATTGCAGAAATCCAGATTCCAATTGAAGGCTAAGTAATACTTTCTAAAGCAAGGAGAGATCAACAGTTACCATGGGAAATGGTGGGCTCTCCTTTCTTGTTTTTTTCATAACTATATTAGATATTAATCTCTCAGTGGTACAATTCACAATTGTGTATTCTATATAGTAATAATAGATACTGTACATTCAAAATTAGTAGCAAGACTAGATTAGATTTAGATTCCTTTGTTTCCCAAATCTCATTGTCACAGGTTGTATATGTGATTATTTTATCATTCCTTGGAAAATTGTATCTTATTTAATTGTATCTTTTCTGTTGTGTTGTTGTGGCTTACACCATATGTTACTGAGAAATCAATTTCGTTTAAAAGTTGATGCTGCTTAGGCAAATGGCTAGATTTTTAAAAAGCATTTACAGTGGAGGAATCTGTTAAATATACAGTTAAAGGAATAAAAATAAAAAACAACCCCCTTTCCATTTGCTTTAGAAGAACGTTAAACTTTTTAAAAATAACTTTTTGTGTATGGAAGGATGGGAATATACAATTCAATCTGTTCAGCTTCAGGCTTCCTCTAAAAGGCAGCTTTCATTCAGCTGCTACCGTGTTTCCCCGAAAATATGACCTGTCCCGATAATAAGACCAACCCTGCTTTTCGGAGTCGGCGTAAATATACG
>JANHFT010001964.1:0-10979 GCA_032467955.1 Pseudoxenodon macrops | reverse complement strand
ATAATAAGACCACAGCCATATTTGGGGGATCAAAAGAAAATAAGACCCTGTCTTATTTTCGGGGAAACACGGTAGATTTTTTTCAATAGCAGACCCTTGAGAAAGTCTGCTAATTATGTTTTTTTATTTTCAGATAGGGCAGCTTTGGAGTAATTCTACTCAAAATTGGCATTAATAGTTTTCCAAGGATCAGTCAATAAGGAGTGAACAAATTCAGGGAGCCTGACTACTTAGAGGATGATGTCATTGCCACTTGTAAACAGTTATGCCAATGCAGTATTGGGCTTCACATTTTCCTTGAAATTATTAATTCTTGCTGTGTGGCAGTTGGAAAGGCTTTTAAACACTCTAGGATATAGAAAGTACAAGTTTAAATGATAAATGCAAATATATCATATTTGGATACCGTACATTATACAAAAATCTAGCCTCTTGAGAAATTTATAATGTTGCGAAAAATAGGAAAGAAGAACTGAGTGGCCAGTAGCAACATGGATAGACTCAATTGCAGTAGTGATGACTGTACCACTAAAAACCTGAAAAGCACCCTGGAAAAGGTCTGCCTGTATCATGACTAAGATTTAACACCAACTTCTTATTTACAATGATTGTAAAATTCCTATTCTACAAAATAAATTCTTAGGGTAAACGCTTGCAGTCTTTAAATTCAGTAGTAGGAATAAACACAGATTTACTAATGATCAGACAGCATCAGAAACACTGCAAACAGAAGGTCTACCTGACGTGGACAGTCAGCTTCAGGGGACACACTTCCGGATTTATTTTTTCTTTATGTTTTTTTTAATCATGCCTTAACTGTATCATAGGCTTAGTTTACCAATGTTTACTTAATTGCCCACCAAAAATGGCCTGCAGGTGAACTACAGTATTGCTATTAAATCTCTTGCACTGCATTAGCAATGATACTGTATACAAAGCTTTTATTCATTGCCTATAGAAAGGCAAATAGTAAAAAGATCCAGAAAGGATCTTTTTACCTTGGTGGTCATAGGTTTTTCTCTGAAGATACCTAATCAAAGAGAAGCCATAATGCTGCTTTAGAACAGTATATACAAGTTTTGATGTGTTCCAGTTGCCTTGAGTAATCTCTAGAATAATTATGGTGACATTCACATTGGGTAAAGTTTGTGCAAATTAGGAAGAGAGGCTGATAACTGAATTGTGCAAGAGAAGCAAGAAGAGGCAAGGAAAAGGAACAGGCAAGGAAAAGTGAAAGCAGGGATAATAAGAGGGTATGAGCGACCACATGTAGTGAAATTTCATTCAGTTTAGTTGTTACATTTGAATAAAGACTATTCTTTAGTGGGAAATAGCTCATATATTTCAGTGCCTTTGTCAGTTGCATTCATGAGCAATAGCTTTCAAGGTCAAGGTTAATTAATTATCAATTTAAATAACATCTTTAGAAAATGAGTAAATATTTGTACACTGAGTTGACTTATTTGAAACTGGAAATACTATAGTCTTTTTTTTTAATGCTTACATTCTTTATAATCTATTTTTTCACTGTAATATACCGCTTTTTGATATATACTTAAATGTGTAGTATCCTTGACATCACAG
Organism: Pseudoxenodon macrops; assembly: GCA_032467955.1. Taxonomy (NCBI): domain Eukaryota; kingdom Metazoa; phylum Chordata; class Lepidosauria; order Squamata; family Pseudoxenodontidae; genus Pseudoxenodon; species Pseudoxenodon macrops. Next base: position 9,395 of record JANHFT010001964.1, on the reverse strand, counting down.
GTCTAATGAAAATAAGAGAAAAAAATAATGAATAATATATGACATCTGATATCAGCAGAAGCAACAGATGTGTGGAAAATCAGAGAAAAATCTTGGCACAGCAAAAAGGACAAAACCTATCGTTTTTCTAGTGTTTGGCATTGCAGGACTATAGAAATCAAGTTTCCTGTTTTCTTTATGAGTTATGCTTACAAGAAAAAAATACAGTTGAATTAGAAAAGATGATAAACAAACATACAAATTAGCTTCTGGATTCAATTTGAGTGAAATTAATCCATTTGTTTGTGTTGGAATGGGGGTCTGTGTACTTGTATTATCTCATAACACAGGCAACTCAATTCCATTAGCATTCTGTTGGGCTATCAGTCAACGTCTTCTCCTATTTTTTGATTGATGAAGTCCCATTAAAATCATGGACTTGATATGACCACCTAGACTTTTTCTAAAATGATCTGTCTTCAACATGTGTTTTTTTTTAATCAGTTGGGCATTCATTGCTATTATAAATATATTTTGCTGCTGGTTGTTGTTTTTTCCACTTCCTTCTACTTATTCTAGCATTACCAACTTCTCAAAACAATTGAGTCTTTCCATAGATTATCCAAAAATATGATAATTTGAGTCCAATCATTTGTGCTTCAAGTGAAAAAATGTGGTTGATTTGTTTTCTGGCCTTTGTTTGTTTGTTTATTTGTTTGTTTTCCGGATTATCCATAGCATTCTGAATAGTTTTCTCCAACTCCCACATTCACTTCTGTTTCTATTTTGCTTCCTCAGAGTTCAATTTTCACATCCATAGAGTGTCACAGAGAAACCTATAGCCTTTCTGTAGTCAATTCAGCACATACTGACTTTCTGGTATTCTTTGACTTTCTTAATTACCCAGCTGAACATCTGGCATTTCCCTTTCTATGTATGGCTCTAATCTGCATTGGATGATTCTAAGGATTATTAGCTAAGACCTTATTGTTCCCTGTAGTTTCTGTTCTGCTACGTGTGGAATAAAAGTGGTTTTTATTTTGGCTTTTCCCAAACTAAGTACAATTTTTTTACCACAGCATGAGTGTATGAATAAATTGCAAATACATATAATAGCAACATGTAAACTGTCAGCAGCAAAGTGGTTGTTCAAAAACTTTTAGAAGTCAATTAAAAAGCACAAGAAAATAGAAAGATCTTCACCTGGCTTTAAATTGATTCCATCAATGAGTTGCCAAAAGGTCTCCCACTTGTGGCTGAGCATAAAAATAGGCATAAAGTCTTTGCTGCCTTCCTCTCATCTAGAATATTTTTGTGGAAATATTAAATATAAATGGTTTTATAATAAGCATTTGAGAAGTTTTGTTTGGACATTGGTAAAAGTAGTCAGGCAGGATTCTGATTATTCAGGACAGAGACTTTGTTGTGGCGACTTTAGATTTTGGGCCAAACTGCAGGAATACTTATAGTTAAAAAAAATCCTAAAACATGACTTTTTTGTTTTCATTTGTTTTGTAATATACAGTATATGTAACCTTTTATGTTTGATATACATTTGAATGTATTTGCAGACAATGTATTTTAGAGGCAATTGACAAATCTGAAAAAAAATGATTTTGTTTTATTTAGGAATCAAACTATTCTTGCTTTTTCAGACATGTTGTAAACATGAAAATCATATTGTCATGCCTAAAGAGGTTGATGATTCTGAATAAACTTCTAATTGGCAAAAGCCAATTGAAGGACGCTTTCTTAATTAGTTCTTCAGTCTTTAAAGTTATGTTGCTTTGGACCCATTTGACTAAGTCCCTTACTCAGTGGGACTTGCTTCTGACTAAGAATGTGTGCAATTACACTGTAAATGCTATATTTTACAACACGATATATTGATTGTGGAGTAATTTGCTGGCAAGTATCCTGGCTCACTCAGGAAGCTTTGCTGTGAAAAGAACAGCTTGACAACTAGGAAAGTGGCGAACCTTGTTTCTTATACACAAGGGAACAGGTCCTTGATTGTCACAGATCAACAGACACATTGATGGTACAATGGTTCTACAGTGAAAGGAGTAGAAGATCTCGCAGCACACATTTTGTCGTGTTTATTTATTCCAACTAAACAGCTGTTGCCTCTAGTTATGTTGACCTATATGAAATGCTGGCAGCAAGCTCTGCTTTATGCACTATTTAATAGGTAGATTACTAATATTAATCATAAAGAAATGCTCAGGCATTGCTTCCAGAATAGTTGACATTTGGTGCTTTGCCTACAAGTCTTACTAATGCTTTTCCACCCATATCTTCAGTTGTGCCATATATATTCTGTCTGACAGTAAAAATAATGCAAACAGTCTCTTCAGGCCTACATTATGTACATCATAAATGGATACATGATTAAAATGTATTAAAACCATCTCTATCTATTGGACCTGATTGATTATGGGTCTACTTCTTAAAAAAAGCTTTCCACTGCCATAGCAAAACCTCTAAGCATAATCTTTGAAAAATATTTCAGGACTGGCTCCTTGCCCAATCTATGGTCATTAACCATGGTTATCCCTATCTTCAAAATGGGTGACCCCAGCCTAGTTGAAAATTACAGACCAATATCTTTATGTTGCACCACCTGCAAAGTCATGTAATCAATCATAAACCAATCCATTACCCTCCACTTAGAGACAAACAGCCTACTCTCTAACAAACAATTTGGTTTCAGGGAAAATTTGTCCTGTAATTTGCAACTTCTACACTGCAAAAACATATGGACTATACAAGTCGACCAGGGTAAAGCAATAGACGCAATTTACATAGACTTCTGCAAATCCTTTGTTTCAGTGGTACACTAAAATTTATGGCATCTCCGGATCCCTGCATAATTGAATAGCTGCGTTCCTGTCAAACAGGTAACAAGTGGCCAAAATAGGGAGTGCCCTTTCAAATGCTCCACCTGTTAACAGCAGTGTCCCTCAAGACAGTGTTTAAGGACCCACACTCTTTATACTTTACATAAATGACCTTTGCAATCATATTATAAGCAATTGTGTTCTCTTCACTGATTATGTAAAACTATTTAACACCACCAACAATGCTGCTGCCCTACAAAGAGACCTTGACTATGTGTGAGAATGATCAAACAATTGGCAACTCCAAATCTCAACCAACAAATGCTCTGTCTTACACACTGGCAAAAAAAATCAGATCAAATACAAGTTGGGGGGATATGACCTCATAGACAACTCTCTCTCTGTCAAGGACCTTGGAGTACTCATCTCTAATGATTTAAGTGCCAGAGCTCACTGTAACAGCATTGCCAAAATCCTCTGCTCAGAATACCTTATACTACCAGGCTTGAAACTTTGGGCTAAGACAATTCAGAACTAACGACACCTTCAGTCTAACCTAAGCGTAGTACACAAAATTATCTGCTACAATGTCCTACCTATCAATGACTACTTCAGCTTCAACTTCAGTAATACATGAGCACACAATAGATACAAACTTAAAGTAAACTCCTCCAAACTCAACTGCAGAAAATACGACTTCAGCAACAGAGTGGTCAATATCTGGAATGCACCACTTGACTCTGTAGTTTCATCCCCAAACCCCCATAACTTTAACTTTACACTGTCTACTGTTGACCTCACCCCAATCCTAAGAGGTCTGTAAGGGGCGTGCATAAGCGCACCAACGTGCCTACGTCCCTGTCCTAATGTTTCCTTTTATTTGAATCCATTTCCTGTATTCATAATCATGTTTATACTTATATCTGTTATCTTATACATGTTTGACAAAATAAAAAATAAAATAAAATAAATAAAACGTTATATTTATCACTGGTAAATAAATCTGTGAGAATGAATAAAATTTGGTTTTATTCAAAGAAAAGACAAAATGTGCAAGTGATGAAGTTCATTTTACATTTTAAATGATGCTATAAAGACTATTTAAAGCATGTTTTATATAATATAGATATTAAAGTATATTTATTTTTATGGATTATCTGGATGTTTTTTTATTTTGAATGCCATGCTGATAGTGTTCACTGTCACTTGCTTGGTTAAAAATACAGCCTAATAGAAAATATTAGACAAAACTATATTTTAAACTGGCCACACACTGACAGTGTTAATTCTGTCTACCATATATACAACCATATATAGATATGACATCTAAAACCAAATAACTACATTTCTTCCAGGCAAATGTTCAGACTGAAACTGTGACTAACAGGCTGGTAATATTTCATAATTTTGTAAGAAAGCCTGTTGAAGACCAAAAATTATAGACATAGCATTGATTTTTTCAGTGAAAAGAATTCTTGAAGTAAGAGAGCAATGATATTCTTATTTATAGCCAAAAGAACCAAATAAAATAAAACAGTAAGATAGTGTTAGGCATACACAATTCAATGCCCTCCATCATCTTAATAAAAGCTGCTTGCATATCTTTCACTACACAAGAAATATGGACAAATAGACTGCAACTACAAAGCCCATTTTGAAGAAACATATTAATTATTTTGGTTGCTACTGATGCTATTAGCAAATAAGATTTTTTTTAAAGTAAAAAATGTTTTAAGACAACTAATGGAATTTTATAAATATAATTCAAATAAAAATTAAATCACTATTGAGCATAATTCACAGCTAATTATACATTGAATTTAAGGACTAGATTGGCATTTGTAATTAGCAACAAAGTATGGCTTGTGTGTTCTTAGTAAAGTAATATTTGTTTTTTACTTAAAAATATATTTTACACATGCACAATGATATTTTGAATTAGTACAGAAGATTTTAGATTTAGAATTGATTTTTGTATTTGAACTGCTTGTTTGCAATTTCAAATGCAAACTTTACCTGCTAAGTGAAATGGATCCATTTGTTTCCACCTGTCCAACAGTTAAATAGCTTGTTATTTTGTATCTTCTGCACACATTAGTTAGCACATTCAAAATAAATCAGTGCAGTAGTATCTACTTCTGAAAGTAAAACTTAAATGGAAAAGCTTCTACTCTTTTATTCAATGGGGACCTCATAAAGTAGAAAAAGGAAGTGTTTCTTCCAAGCCCTGGGATCTGAGATACTATAGCTGTCCTAGTATAAAGAAGAAGGGAAGAGGGCACAAACAGAAGTGAAAATTTGCAAATGATGAGGCTTATTCTGGCAGCAGGAATATCTTCTCAAGAAATGTTAGAGCTCAAATCATAGATGATATCAGACAGGTGTCAATGAAATAAAAAGATACTGCTTTGATAAATTACAAATGTTCTCTGGGATTTAAAACAAAATGCAAGATCTCATTTTAGTTCATATTATTGAGAAGAAAGTAGCTTAAAAGACAAAATAAATCAGTTAAAATAAGCCAATTACTCTAAGGTTGGACATTTTAACATTTTAAGTTGGAATGGCTTCTAAATTCTAATTTATCTTTGCTAACTAAACAAAAACAAACAGTTACAGTTTGTTGGGCTAACATTTTCATTAAGAAAAAACCAGAGGCAAAAGATAATGTAAGGAAATTAATTGTGAGAGTCAATTTTGCAAAAGTAGCCCAAATATAGAGGATAGCTATAAATATAAACCATAGTCTAAATTGTCTCAGGATGCAAGAAAGACAAAACTAGCACTGCTTTCAGACTTTAAATACTGTTTGCAATCATTATTCAAGGACATAACACATTCTTGCTTTCTTCAAGAGAATTACTTTTGCATTTTATATCTAGGTCATTAGTTCTACAAGCAAGTTGCTACCATTAGTCTGTCATGACTGGATTTATTTAACAGCTTTATTTTGAGGTAGTGGACAAATTTATGAATACCTTACAGTAGATAAAACAAAACAACAACAAAGTGCCTAGTGTGATGTGAGATTATGTTACATGTATTTAGCTAGGTAGCATGTGCCTGCAGTCAGTCTCTCTAAGAATAGGTAGCTTACAAGTGTAAACATAAGTTGCAAATAGACTAATGGCATACATAGACTGGACTGATCTGATTAGGAATTATGGTGAAAGAATGAAGTGCAGAGTAGTGAATGAGGCAAGAGTTTCCATTGTAACTGTAACTCTGTAACTATGGTCTTTGCTGATCCTCCTGAGTTAGCATGAACTAGAAGTCAAGCTTGGTTACTTCTGGATTGCCACTGGATGTTGGCCTTTTCTGGTCAGTTTTTTCTTCCTTGTAAGTAAAGGAGTAAATACACATACCTTTTCTGTACTTCAAAATCTAGACAACAATGGATAGATTTTTGCTGATATCTGGAACCCATTTAGATTTGGATGGCCTACATCTGCTATGCCAAAAACAGAAGGATTTTTACATGGTCCAATGGGATATCTTTTGAGGGAGGGAGAGAGTGTGCATGCACGTGCAAGAGCACATGAGAGAGGACAGTGCAGAGACAGTTCTATGATAACTGAGTAAGAATAAACGCTATTTAACATGATGACCTTTCTTCTGTGCAGGCAGAAACACAATGCATTGGGATAATTTAACAAGCATGTATATAGAAGGGAAAATGTCACATTATCTATTTGCTAGCCTCCAAATGGACTTTTAAATATTATCCAGGCATAGGGAAAAAGTTATGTATGAGCAATTTGAATTTTATCTTACAGATATGTTATTATCTTTGTGAGGGTAGTTTTCCTCACATCGTAAACTAATCCTTAGAGCACTATCTCAAAAAAAAAAGTCTTAGATGGTGCTCTTTTAGATAAGTGTATACACAAAGGCACTCAAAAGCCTGGTATTTCCATATAATAGAACTAAAACTTACTTTTATCATAGCGTAAATGATTCTTGAAATTAAATTTGTGAATTAGAATATAAAATTTAGCCCAGTTGAATGGTGCCACTTTAAATAATGCCAGTTTGTAGTAATTGGTCCTAAATGTAGTATTAAAAGAATAATAATAATAATGGTTCTTTTTCTTGTAAAACATTTTTCTAACTTGAGTTCATTAGTTTTAAAATTTTCCATGTTTTTATCAAACTGTGTCTCATAATATGTCCTTTTAGATTTTTATCTTCTTTTCCTTTCTTATACTATAATTACTTGTCAAACCCATTAACTAGGACCAACTCTTTCTCATGTTGATGTTCTACTATTTGAAAATTTTATTTGTTCCATTATCCATGATAAGTAACTTGCAAAGTAACAATTTGGAAAAGTATGACCATTTCTTTCTTTTGAGTCTTGTAAGATTTAAAATTTTACTTTATGTTTTCTTCACTACATATAAATCTGTTGACTATACTTTCCCAATCTTGCAGTATTTTATCTGAAATTGAAATGGAAAGTTTACATTAGTCAATATATTCATTTTAACGATTACTACTAATCCTAACCAAAACAGTTTTAGATTTTCCATCTTTCAAGTTACTTTAAAAAAAAGTATGTCCATAATTTATTATATTTGTCTTAGAATATAGCTTTATTACTACCTGTCAGATACAGTCCTAATATTTCACTGAATCTTTTGTTACCTGGCAACCAGATTCTTTCTTCAAAAAGTCTCCTTATTGAGTTATGTGTTTTGTTATTGTCTTTGCGTTTTTGCATTGATTTTGCATCCCAAAATTCACCAAAACCTTTGTTTTCATTAAATCAATCTTCTTTTCAATTACCTTTGATTTTTCATCAGGGTCTTCTCCAATGATTCTTGTATTAAATGTTCTTTTAGCTCTAGCTTCATTATTAGTGTTTCCAAGGACTTCTTTGGTTTCATTCTGTTTTATATTGAATGATTTGTTCTATACATACCTTTTATATATAGATATGTGATAATTGTTACAAAGATTCTTATTTAATATTTTCTGTAGATCTGTAACAGTTTTCCCCTAGAAAAATAGAGATATGTCTATTTATTTCATGACTATAATCATCAACTTTGTGTATTTTTGAAGCTATCAGAAATGTATTTCTACTTCTTTCTACTACCTTACTCTATCTTACATTGGAGTGGCACTGTCTGTTGACATAACCTTGGGATTTTTTAAAGAGTGAGCAGCTGACCGATTTTTGTATTCTTGCCTTTCACCTTTATACAAATGTTTCCTTAAGTTCTGCTTGCTTCCAGCCATTGAAATGGTGACATAAACATCAATATATGTGGATGCTGTTTGTGGACGTTCTTGAAACAAGTCTAATTCCAATTCCTTTTTTTTTTCTAGACCAACATTTCTGATTATGTATTTATTTTATCAATTGAATAATTAGGGACATACAGTATATAATCTAGAAGTATTTAACAGTCCCTTATTCTATTCTAACCTTTGCTTCCTGATTATTATACAGGTTTACATAACTACCATAAATTTTTATGAGTCATCCAGAAGTTATTGTGATATACAATGTACATAGTTAAAAAGCAGTGGTAGGGTTCAGCCAGTTCAGACCACTTCAGGAGAACCGGTTGTTAACTTTCTGAGCAGTTTGTTGAACTGGTTGTTGGAAGAAATCATTAGGGCTGAGAATCGGTTGATAAATTATTTGAATCCCACTACTGGTTAAAAGTCTTTGTATAACTGGAAAAGAAAAACTAGATATATTTTGGGAATTCCCTTTCCTTTTCCAGAATCCATTAGATGCTGACAATGTTATATTGAATGCTGCTTTTTCTTCTGAATTTCTTCTTCTATGCATTGAGCAGTCTTTTTTTCCATGTATTGTTGAATTCTGAATTGGAAAATTGTGAGCATTATCTGAATAGCATGTGAGATAAACACTATTGTTCAGTATTCAGTATTCAATTCCTTATTGTTATCAATTCCTTATATGTTGGTATTGGAATATGAACTGATATCTTTTAGTCCCTTGGCCATTGGAATATCTTGCATTCCTACTTATAAATTACAGATTATAAAAAATTTAATTGATTGGCTGATATTTTCTAGGACCAATTTAACTCCCTATGAAGTCTGTATATGGTCATGACTTTGTATAAGAAAACTATGAAATTCTGAATGATAGCTTCATAGAGCTAGAAGTGGTCATCCAAGTTATTGCAGTTCAGATAGATGGCTTTGTTAGGCCTCATTGAATAATGAGCATTCTCTAAGAAGGAAAGTCTACTGTTGTTAAATTTGGTTTTTTTCTCCTAACATCTCCTAGCAATCTTTCTTTCTATTATTTAGATCTGTTGTTCCAGATAAAATCTTGATTTCTTTCTGAGTGACATTCTTTCATCTATTTGAAGAATGCTATCATATTCCTATCAATATTTTTTGTCAAGGCTAAACCTAGATCATTCCTTTATTTCTTCTAATGTTTCTCATTGTACTTTTCTGAACACATATCAGTTTCTCTGTATTCTTCTTCAAATATGGTATCCAGAACCGCAGACAGTATTAAAGGTGAAATCTGACTGAAGCATAATATATATATATATATACAAAATCATATTTATCATTTTT
>JANHFT010001963.1:184174-197132 GCA_032467955.1 Pseudoxenodon macrops | reverse complement strand
GGGCGGTGCGACTCGGCGGCGGCGGCGGCGGCCGCGGCGGCGCGGGGAAGATGGCGGCCGCGGCTCAGGCGCTGAGCTGCTCGGGGCTGCTGCTGGCCGCCGCCGCCCTGGCCCTGCTGACCGTGGCCATCGGCACCGACTCCTGGTATGAGACCGACGCACGGCGACACCGGGAGCGCTGCCGGAGTTTCGGCCACAAGCGCAACGCCAACAGCAACGACCCGCCGGGTTCCATGTCAGCGCCCAGCCCGCATCTTCCACTCCGCGCCCGACCGCCTCGGGCCCTGGTGGCCGGCCAGACTCCGCCATCGGCTCGGATCCCGGTTGTTGCGGCTGCCTTGGAATCGCAGTGCGGCCGCCGCTTCAACTCCACCGTCTCCGGCTTGTGGCGGCGCTGTCACCGCTCAGGCTTCGAACCCGAGAGCGAGGAGCTAATCCGGAAAGGTGCGGAGGGCAACGAGCGAGCGACGCGCCCCGTTCTGTGGGCAGGTTAGGCAGGCTGAGCGACGGGGCGAGGGGTTTGGGCTCCTTTCCCTTCCCAGCTATTACTCTTTAAGGCGCCCCGGGAATGTCGCTGGCCAGGGTGCTGAACCGCTGAGGGAGATGCCTCCCAGTGTCGCTCTTTGTAGCTTAGCTGTTGAGCTCGGTTGTGGTGTGATCATGACCCCCCCACCCCCGCCCTTTATTTGGAGGGTACCCTCTTGGTCCCTCCTCCCGTGGACTATCCTCGAAATCTAGGTTCCTGAGGTCCTGAAGCTTTTTCTTTCATCACTTGGTAGCTAAAGGCTCAAGAAGAGCTGACCATAGAACCGACTCTTCACAAGTGTAGGATTCATAAAATGGGTCTACTTCCTTAGCTCCGGATTTCTAGTGTTTTAGACTCTGTAGAATTTTTGGTTGCTATGTGCATGCACACCCCTAGTCACCTATAGAGTTGCCATGAACATGAAAAAAATAATAATTAGGGTGGTCCTCTGTGCAAATTCTGGTGACTTCATGAACCAACCGATTGTGGATATGATTGGCAAGGTTTTCAGTAATTGCAGCATTTGAGGAAGCACTGCTGGGGCTGGATGTATGTATGATAAGCTGGTTTGATTTTTCATATTTGATTTTTTTCATATGAACACATCCCTTACCAAAACATCTTCCATCTGCTTAGAATTTGGAGCCCTTATTTGATTCAGTATACCCCTGGAAACATTACTCTTTTATTATATCAAAATCAGAGTCTTCTATCGTTATATACAGCTAATACACTTATTACTGCATAAACATTATGCATCAAATCCCTAGAATACAACCCTGGGCCATGTCTATGTGATTTGGAGGGGAGAGAGAAACTAAATTGTGGAGTCAGAGAGAAATGAAATACAGGAGTTGCAGAAAATGATAATTGCTTATTGATAAGGACCATTCAGAAAACAATTGCTGAGTGTGGCATGCAGACATCCTGGCGTTAGAGAATTCCCTTTGTTTAATCATTTTTAATTAATTCTGGCTCAGATATTTTATAATGAAATAAATTGTTGTAATTCTTTTGCTGCAGAATTCTGAGATCAGTTTCCCTCATGGTTTCCCTCATGTTTTTTAAAATAGTGACATGTCTGATGTCAGATTTTTACCCATTTATTCCTCTGTCCAGGCATTGGCCACTTTGTCCAATATAATTAAGACAGGTGCTTATGATGTTCTGTATGTAACAGGTTAGTTAGCCTATGACAGTCTCTTGACCCATGCATATATAGGAATGTGACAATTCGTAGGAGGTTAATTTGCCCGATTAGATGGAGATATTCTTTCTGCTGAGTAAACACAGAATTTATGGAATGAGATTATTCCAAGAATTCTACCTGCTTTTCTGGTGTTGAACATTAGAGCAACAGATCCAAACCCTAAGCATGTATTATACAGTTTTATCTTTTATGATACATAAAAAAGTCATTTCTGATCCTGGAGAGGCTCCAAAGGGTATGGCTAATGATATTGTGACATCACTGGCCCAGCTGGGATGATTTTTTAAATATCTGTTTTCTGTGCTTTTCAGGGCTTGGAAGAGTTTTAAGAGGCTACATGATTCATAAGCTTTTGCAAAGCCTTATGGTAGCCACTTTGCTCAGTAATATCCTTCCCACCCCCTCAGAATGGAAAACAACCCAAACTAGGGAAAGTTTGAGTGGTTTTAGGGATGCAGTGGGTGCCTTAAAAATTCATTCCTAAACATCTGAAAATACAAGTTTTCCAAAATTGAAAAAAGAGTCAAAAATAGTATCAATTGTACACCATCAATTGAGGATTGGAAATTAGGGGCATTGTGTTGCAGTGGTTCTTCTCCTTCCTTTGGGGCTGGATCCAGTTAGTGTTAATGGGGGCTAAGATCTAGCCCTAGCCCTGGCTTAGATCTTGGCTTAGGTCTCCATGTTCTCTCTGCTTTTAGTTAATATCTACCTGAAACCATTGGGTGACACAATCCATCAGCATGGGGTTAAATATTGTCAAATTTGATGCTAATGAATGATACATTTCTACCTAGGCCAATCAAATGGTGCAATAAAGGTCTTTACCCAATGTCTGGAGGCTCTGGAAGTCTGGATGGAGAAGAATAGGTTTTAAGCCTAGCCTGATAGTAAAATCAAGTCACTGTGGCTTATTTTTTATATATTTGCTTGTTAATTATGCAAATTTATATGCCCCTCCCATCTCTCTTCCATCAGCCAAAGCAAAGAACACACACCCCCAACTAGATTCTATTAACATCCTTGCCTTATGGCCTGATGACAGAACCAAATTTTTAGGCCTTCCAAAGAATCAACACAGTCAGGGCACCTGGAGCTTCAGAGCACAGCTGTTCTATAGGGCAGACATAGCAACAAGACAGCAAGTTTGCTAGATCCCATAAAAGAACACTGTTCTACAGAGAAGACCTGGAGCATGCCCCATCCTGCTAGATCTGGTAGAAACTACTAGACACAGGGAGAACCCCTATATTGTGTTCCAGTCAAGATTGAGGGAATGCAAACGTATTCAGATTTAATTATGGGAACTCTCTATATCCAGGGGACTCTAAAACTCAAAGCCATTCAATCTTCTTGAGGTTAAGATGAAGCCTATTTCTCCCATCCAAACTCTCCTAGTATCCGGGTACTGTGAGAGAGCATCCTTTGGGCAGCCCAGGAAAAAGATGCATAATGTAATATTATCAGCATACTGATGATACCTAATGTTGTGCTGATGCACGACCTAACCTAGAAGTTTCACGTAGATGTTACATAGAAGTGGAGACAGAGTTGAGCCTTGGGATACCTTACAGATCAGAGACCTAGGACTGTACCTCTTCACCCACCAACTCTGATTGAAACCAATCTCAGACAAAGGAAGATCACTGTTGAAGAACAATAATCCCCATTACCAACTCCCTGAACTGGTTCAGGGATCAATGGTATTGAAACTCAATGATAAATTAAAAAGGGCCAGAACAGAGACACAATCCCTTACCAGAGGTTTTCCACAAACATGACTAATATTACATTCGTGCTATACTCTGGCCTGAACCTACACTGAATGATGTCCAGATAATCAATTTCCTTCAGGACCCTTTGGTATAGTGAGCTTTTCAACTTTGCAACAACCTTTCTGAGAAAGGAAGGTTGGAAATGGGATGAAAATTGTCCAGAATTGTTAGATTAATTGATGACCTTTTAAGGAGAGGGAAAATGGCAGCTTCTTTCAAAGCAGGCAACACTGTTCATTCCCACAAGGAAGGACCACTACCAAGTAGACCCAATGACATGTTGTCTCCTAGGAGTCTTTAATCAACCAGAAAGGATATGAGGTGGCAGGGCTCAACTTTCTATGACCCTGTCCTATTTCTCAGGCTCATAAAGATGTGTAATGGGTATGTGGAGCCCAAAGCCTGCCTCTAAACAAGATCTCTTTGGGCTAGATCATTCCCAGTCTGTGAACATGACTGTGACCAGCCACAAAGAAAGTAGGAGAACCACCACAACACACGCTTCTTCCTCTTTTCAAACCCCATAGCTGGTCCAGGAGGATACCATGATCAATAGTACTAAAAGACACTGAGAGGTCAAAGAGAACTCCCTGAGAGGATTGGTTCACCAGAGGTTATCGACAAGTGTGATCTTTATACTATGCATTGGTCTGAGCTCAATAGGTCTAGATAATAGACTTGCTCAGGAGCCCCAGAAGTTGTACACTTATTATCTTCTCAACAACCTTATCCAAAAAGGTTTTGGATGGGATAACACTCCTCCAGTGTGTTGGTATGCAATTTGGGAAGCCTGTTAGATTCTGTTATCTTATTCGAAGAGCAAATCCATCCTATGCACCAATCTGTCTTGTGTACAAATTCCACCCTTTTCTAGTTTAGGAGATTCTACTGAGGGTTACTCATGCCTTGGTCACTTCTCATTTCTACTATTGTAATACTTGTACATAATGCTGCCCTTAAATACTATCTAGAAATTACATTTCATGAAGAATGAAGCTTTTAGATAGTCATGTGTGTGTCTTTGTGTGTGAGTATGTGTAAGTATTAATTAATTAATTAACTCTGGTATACCCATCTGGTATACCCACCACTTTGTCAACTGTAGTGATATATGTAGTTCAAGATACTGGTTACTGTCTATAAAATCTGTCATACCACAAGGTGGACTACCACCTATCTCTGATGATTGAACTCATGACATCTGATTGGATAGACATAGTTTGTGTCCTTTCTATGAAGGAATGACATATGAGGCACCTGGTCTTTGGAATAGCACACTCCCCAAGAGTCAAATGTTTTCAGTTTGATTAGCCTTCTGTTAAAGCCCTGAAAATCTGTCTTTCTACTGGACATTGTGCCAGGGTGTTGGGTGAGTCCATTCTGCAATGGTTTGGAATTATGAATACGTTTGTGGTTTGGCCTTTGTTGTATTCTATTTGTGATGCTACGCCTTTTATTGTTTTACTGTTGTGGATTATTTTTTGCTCTTTGATTTAGGGGCCAAGAGTCACAAATGCAAGTTAAGTGGCTATATATAAGTCACATAGGTAATTAAATAAATGAGTGGCCTGCCTCCAGTGGTCAGAGAAGGGGTTCTTGAGCTGCATGGTCTAGCTATAAAAAGTAATCCCAAATATGATAGTGGGTGCCATTATTGATTTTTAAATCCAGATGCAACTGTAGGCATTTTCCAGAGGACTAAGTAGTAGAGACTTAAACAAAGCATTTTTGATGTATTGTCTGGCATTTATTACTAAGTGATTTGGTTCTGACTGTTAAATAGTAATGGATGTGTCTACCGGTCTACTTTCTTCTTTTAATTTTTGAATGTTTTTGCTCTCCAATCTTACTTTAAAAAGAACATTTTTTTCCTCCATCCCGATATTTTTGACATGCCTCCAACAGCTTTTTATGAAGCACGGCTATTGCCTTGTGCTACTCAAAGGAGATAACAGTTATCTTCATTTTTCTACATCACTGACTCAGGAGCCAAAGGCTGAGGCTGTTGAGCTTCTTATGATAATCACTGAATCACAGTTTTTCCAAAAGATATCCTCCAGATAAAACAGTTGTGGAAATTACAAAAATAATGGATTAGTTATGATAAATATAACAATATGCTATTCTGATATAAACGATATCAGAAATTTCACTTGATCGCCTAACATTTCTGAAAAGTGCAACATCTACAGCTTACAGATAAGGAGAATGAATAATTCTTCTACTTCCTAAAAACATATCCAGCTCTTCAGCATTATTACAGGTAGTCCCTGACTTATGCCCTCTGTTGGGACCATAACTTCCATCACTAAGTGATGCAGTTGAGAAGAGAGTCACACCTGATTTTACTACCCGTTTGCTACAGCCATTAAGCAAATCCGGCCTCCTCCATTGACTGTACTGGGAACAGGAATGGGACAACGCCATAGCCAACTCACTGCAGGACAGCTTTAACAATTCTATTTAATTATTTAAAATAAATAAAAATCATTTTAATTTTTGCCATTCACATTTCTTTCTGTCCCTCCTTTTGCTTCTTTCTTTCATGATTCTATTCCACCATTTCTTTGATATTAGTGTAACTCTTGTCCTGCAGTAAGTTGTCCTGTGGTGAGACGGCCATGGCAAGTTGTCCTCGGGCAAGTTGGCTGTAGCGAGTTAGCCATGGTGAGTTGGCCATGGTTGGCCACTGTCATAGACCTCTGGGAACATCAACAGTGGTGATCACATGACCCTGTTATGCTGCAACTATTGTAAGCTGCAATGATTATAAGCTTGGAATGGTTGTGAGTCAGATTTATGTCTTGTCATAACCTAAAAAATGGTTGTTAAAGGAATGGCCATAAGTAGAGAACTACCTGTATGCACCAGGGGTGAGTTCTGCTTCTTTTTGCTGCCGGTTCGCTCAGGGTTGCACTGCATTTGCACTCATGCAGCAATAAAAAACTAGCTTCTGCGCATGCACAGAAACAAAATCCAAGATGGTGGTGCCCACAGAGACACCGATGGAACTGGCTCTGTGACATCACCACAGAGTTACTACTGGTCCTATAGAACCAGAAGAACCGGTTGGAACCCACCTCTGGTATGTACCAATGAAAAATATGTTTTCTCTAAACCAATAGATATATATTACTGTACTTAATGAGCTTCTGAAGAGCAAAACATGGATCTGCCTAAAGCCATAAAGTCTTGTAGAAAGCCATATCACATTTCCCAAATTTTCCTTGTTATTACATTTCATAGTCCATTGATTAGAATTCTACCAAAATCTTTCCAAGGCACATTTAACAATTTGATTCATCTATAGCTTTTGTACTTTTCACTTTGCTACTTTGTGGATCAACAGGTGCATTGTCAGGCACTCATGTAGTCTTCATGCACAGACATTAAAGAAGCTCTAATTCCATAAGCATAACAGACCGCGGTTGCAGGAATTGGGTATGTCTAGTCTAGGGAAAAGAAGGAATAGGGGTAACATGAGATTTATGTTCCAATATCTAAGCAGCTGCCAAATAGAAGAAGGGGGGAGGGAGTCAACCTATTCTCCATAGCACCTGAAGGAAGGACAAGAAGCAATGGATGGAAACTAAGCAAGGAGATCTAAGGAGAATTTCCTCACAGTCAGAACAATTAATCAGTAGAATGACTTACTTCCAGAAGTTGTGAGTGCTCAAATACTGGAGGTTTTTAAGAAGAGATTGGACAACCATTTATCTGAAATGGTATAGGATTTCCTGCTTGAACAGGAAATTTGACTAGACTAGAGGATCTCCAAGGTCCCTTCCAACTTTATTTTGTTATTCTTTTACTTCTGCATTTGAACAGTTCTCCTGTTATACCTTCTGCTCCTACAGCTTTACCATTTTTCAATATTGTACCAGCATTTAGGACTTCGCTTCACTCATTTTTTTTCTTGTACAGTAACATTGATCATATTTATTTCAATTGTTTGGAATTCCCATTCAAATCTGTAAAATACTTCATCTAGCATCTCTTCCCTTGAGCTTCATTCCACGTGAGTTTTGTTAAATCATTCATTCTGATGCCAACACTTTCTTTAGCCTTTTTCATCCACTTCCAGAACTATTTTCCCATAAAAATCACTCTTGAACAATAAACTATGTGGCACACATTAAATTTAAAGAAAAATGGAAGAAAACTGTCTGAGGTGCTTTGGGAATAATTCACAACAGATCAGAGTGCAAAAATATTGCTGGTTGAAACCACTTGAAAAGTCCTCTAATTCAGCTTACCTATTGCTTCGCTGGTGGGGTAATTCATGCCATTGGGCAGTCTGTGGAACACTTAGCCACTAGTGCCATTCCACTGGAGTGGAAGAGGAAATCGAGGTGTTTCTGGGACCAATGCTGGAGTGGGTGTCATTCTCTCTGGGATTGGTATAGAACACTCTATCCTATTCCATTAAAGTAGGTGTGGGGGGGATGTGCTTCTAATATGGCACCAACAAAAGAGCAAAACTAAGTATGATTACATTCTACCATAGAATCTCCTGCATGCTCTAGTTTGGTAAGCTTCTCCAAAGATAGCAATAGCACTTAGACTTATATACCGCTTCACAGTTCTTTACAGCACTCTCTAAGCAGTTTACAGAATCAGCATATTGCCCCCAAGAATCTGGGACCACATTTTACTGACCACAGAAGGATGGAAGGCTGAGTCAACCTAGAGCCAGTCAAGATCAAACTCCTGGCAGTGAGCTGAATTAGCCTGCAATGCTGCATTCTAACCACTGCGCCAGCACAGATGATTGTTTGAAAAGAATCCCAGTTTCAGTAAACATCAATTATATTTGCCATATATTGTTCTCCTTTTGTTAGGTAGGTGCCTTCAGGTCCATCTTCTCTTACTCCTGGCACTTGCCTGGACAAATCCTTGCAGATTTCTTGGTACAATTTCCAAAATTGTTTGCCCTTGCTCCATTCTTCCTAGGGTTGAGAGAGAGAGGTTGGTCTGGGGCCAACCAGCTGGCTTTGGGCCTAAAGGTGGGACTAGAATGCATTGACCTCTCCTTTGGTTTCCCTTAATTTTGGAATTGGCACACCCACCCCCCACCCCAAATGCATCTCTAGAATCCCTTCTCAAAATTCATCCCTTTAGATCTTTCCGTCTGGAAACAAGTATTTGATAGAATATGCTGTATGCCACAAGTTATTCCTGCCTCCATTTTCCCTTTCCTGTTCCCGTCTGCTTGTTTTTTTTTTATTGTTTGTGTTTTGGGAAAGGGATTTGTCAAACACTGCCTTTGTTAAGCCCTGTGGCGCTAAATAATGTCGAGATTCTCCTGTTCCTACCTTTGTAGCAAAAGCAAAGCTGCAGCATTCTGTTTCCAGAATCTATTATAAAACCATCGGCTGCTCTCCTGCATTTAATCCTCACCCATACAATATGCATCTTCTGCCTTTGTTAAGTTTCCATGCTGATTTTATCCACTGAAAGGCAATTCATTTTATTTTATTTTATTAATTGATTTCCCCCTGCATAATATTTTCTTCTCATTGATAGGCCCTCCTCCCTTCTAGCTAAAAGCTTTTTGTGTCCACCAATGATCTCAAGGAATTTAAAACCAATTCTTTTGGTTGCCCTCTCTCTCCCCACTGTGTCTCTGCCAACGCTAATACACATATTAGATATAATAAAGCTAAAATCCAATATCACATTAGGTGTGTATAAACCCATTAAATCCAGCATCTTAAGCTTAACTCTATTTTGGATTGTGACTTCCATTTTGTGTAATAGATTTTGGAGAGTGGCAGCCTGCGAGGCTCACATGCCTTCAGATTCACTCCTCCCAATAAAATATCACATCACTTTAGCCATTGTGGTTTTGGGGCAGGAGGAGAATGTATGGACCCCATGTCCACAGCACGTACAGTAGAGTCCCAGTCTCCCAATCTGTATATGGTCTCTTGGCTATAGCTTTTGCTCCCTTCTTAATCTTTTAAGAAACAGCCCTGACCACAATACATCGCTCACAGTAGGCATACAGGAAGCAGTTTCCCGAGTGACATGAAATAAACCAACTTCTGCTGGCTAAAGGCGCATTTTTAAAATATGGTAGTAAGCTTCACTCTTAGGTTACAACTCAAAAGAGGTCATTTTTATTTTTTTGAATTTTAGCTGCCAGCAAGGGAGCCCCAGAACTGAGGATGGTTCCTTAAGTGTAGCTCCCAGCACCCTCTGGTAGTTACTACCACTTTGTACTTTTTAACAGAATCCTGTTGGATTGGAATAGCATAGTGGTCCCAGGAAATGAATGAATGAATGAATTAAAACAGGACAGGAGGAGAAAAACATTAAACATATGGGAAGAATGCAGATAATATTCTCGACTTACAACCATTCATTTGGTGACCATTCAAAGTTACAACAGCACTGAAAAAATTGACTTATGACCAATGTTCACACTTATGACCATTGCAGCATCTCCATGGCCACATAATTTAAAATTCGGATACTTGGCAATTGGCTTGTATTTATGATCATTGCATTGTCATGTGATCACCAGTTGTAACCTTTCCAATTGATTTTCAACAAACAACGTCAGCAGGGGAAGTCAGATTCACTCAATATACACCCTTGCTATATAAAGTCCTATTTGCCTTAATTGGTTGACTTAACTTGATTCGCTTAACAACTGTGTCAAAAAAGGTCATAAAATGAGGTGCAGCTCACTTAACATCTGCCTTGCTCAGCAATGGAAATTCTGAGCTTAATTGTGGTCATAATTTGAGGCCTTCCTGTATTCATTCAACTTAATTGCATTTCAAATTTCAATCAGTTTTAGTCTTTCTCTCTCTTTCTTACACAGAAACAGACTCTGTCCTGCCACTTGCCATTCAAATGCTAAGTTTGACTCTTGGATCCAAAAGATCACCGTTCTTCAACAGATATCAGTTTGATAAACACAAGTTTAATGTTAAAAGACAAGCTAAGGTAAAACAGGATGACTAAGGGAAGAAGACCATGTCTGGGTCAGGATTAATAATTAATAATTTCCACATCCCAAGTGTTCAGTGTAAAAGAAGTGACATCCCTTCACATGGAGACATCAGAGTGGGTATCAGCTTGATAAAAAAAAAATTGACAGACATATGATATTTATAATGTATGATATACATTGAGCAAGGATGGTTTTCAGTTGAGTGGACTGGGTTTGCTTTCCTGATATTACAAAATGATAGCTTTGGTGAACAGCATTGATTAATCCATGTCTTGTTGTGATAAGGTAATGCAGTTGTGAAGTATCCTCTCAGTGTTCTGGGAATATTATATTTATTTTTAGCTCCAGGTTCCTATGGGTAATGATCTTACCGAGCACTGAAAAACCACAGACAGAGCCATCTCATATGTGCTACTGTCATTTTAGTATCAGCATTTCTGCTATAGTTATAGATCTACAATTGAATTCATAAGACACTGATTCCAAGCTTTTATTTTACACATATCACGGTGTCATCACTGGAAGGTTTATAAAGGTAAAGGTAAAGGTTTCCCCTCTCCAGTCATTTCGGAGTGGTGTTCATCTCCGTTTTTTAGCCAAGGGAGCCAGTGTTTCCCGAACACACTATTGTGGTCATAACTACATGCCGAGGCATACAGAACGTATTACCTTCCCACCAAAGTGGTAGCTATTTATCTACTTGCATTTGCATGATTTCAAATTGCTGGGTGAGCAGGAGCTCAGGCAAGTACCGGGGTTCATCCTGTCATATAACAACCCAGGCTGTCAGCTTTCCAGCTGACAAGCTCAGAGTTTTTAACCGCTGAGCCATTTCCCTTTCCCCACTGTAAGGTTTAAGGCCTATCATATAAATTTGATACATAATAAATAATAAATATACCTTAAGAGTTAAAATTGCAGATAACATCTATGTTATCTCCAATATCCCCAATAGCACCTGCAGATTGTCCCCAGTTAAGCAGTAAAAGAAATACTTTTAAAAAAAAGCAGAAACAATGGCAGGTTGCTAAATTTCATGACATATTGGTGGAGCCACCTAAAATCCCTCAAACTTTTGAATAAGAAAACTCCCAGGACATTGATAATTTTTATACTTATTTTTATTTTGACATTTGCAATAGAGCACTGATCCAGGGGTCCTTGGATCAGAAATAGGAAATCATGATTTTAAGGGAAAAACTGCCCTCAGACGAGATGGTGTCCTGAGTGTGTCAAATCTGAGAGCAAATTACTCCGTTACATCTCTGTCCTAGAAGCACTGAAGACACCTGAAAAACTCAACAAAGAATGGCTGCGATTCAGGACCAAATATGCAGAGAAGGAAAGTTATATTTATGTTTTAAGGTCCTGGATCTTCTGATTTTGTTGAAGCCAATCAAAAAAGAGCACCAGAACAGAGAATTGTTTTCCTTTAAAACACAGAATGTGCTCCTTCTTTTATCCAGAACTTATAATTTGAAAGATAGAGAGACAGACTGTCACAAGAATTATTACTTCTTTCTGCACAGATGGGGAAGGAGCAAATTATAACATTTGTACCTAACAACTGTAGAAACTAGGCTAATCTCTCTAGAGTACACAAGCAACATATCATGTTTAGGTTGAAATTCAGACTTGGAGAACTGCAAAGAAGTTTCAGAAAGATAACTAAAATGAAGAGATTATAGTCATTGGTTAAATAGCAGAGGGGCATCCCTAAGGGGATAAAAGCGATAAAGGAAGGGCATGACATCATTAGACAAGTGCTGTGACTTAAATCCACGAGTCAAAAATATGATGATGTCAGCACGCCTGTGACACCACTTTGGCAGAGCTAAGGACCACAATAGAGGCTGATGAAGTAGCATTTTTAAAAGAAATCACATATCAATAGAAAACATTCAACAAATTATGTAGGCAACTTCTTTAAGCTACAAGAAAATAAACAAAAAGAGAGAGGAGAAACATGGTAGGAATAACCCTAATGTAAACAACTGGATGTTTTCAGAAACTGAGAAAATGTTATTTTCTTTTTACAAGCAGAATCTGGGCAGCTAGCAATCTGGGATGCTTTAATTCGGATCCCTGCACTGAAAGACTCAGTAGTAGTACAAAGGCTTTTTCTAAAAATTCTAATTGGATTCCAGCCTGATGAGATTGAGGCTTATAGCTGTGTCATGGGATTGCATTATGTGGGCATAGAAAGGGTTACAGTCTTACTACCATTCTGATGCTGAAGTATATCTACATACTACTAAAACTCTTGCGTCTATAGCCTTTAACTGGCAGAAATGATGTGTCATAGGGCAGAACTTTTTCAGCAAAGGCAACTTACCTGTATTTTTCGGAGTATAAGACGCACCTGAGTATAAGATGCACCTGATTTTTGGGGGAGGAAAATAGGGGAAAAAATCTGTCTACCAGATATTCATCTGGCTAGCGTCCTTAGTCTGGTCAGCTTCAGCACATTATTTTATCCCCTG
>JANHFT010001963.1:168136-181434 GCA_032467955.1 Pseudoxenodon macrops | reverse complement strand
TGGCTTAACAGGCTCTGTTCTGTTTGCTGCAAGGAGGTAAATTGCTGGGAGGCAGAGGCCAAAGGGTGGGGGTGGCTTGGTGGGGCTACATTTGGTGTATAAGATGCATCCAAGTTTTCACCCTCTTTTTGGAGGTAAAAAGGTGCGTCTTATACTCTGAAAAATACGGTATGTACAATATACACATACATACATATATACAGAAAATGGTAATAAAACAGAAAAAGGGTAAGAAAAAATACATCTTTGTTTTTCCCACCAGATTTGACAGTGAAAAAGCTGGTGATCGTGAAGTACAGAGGACCATGTTGGAATTGCTTAATCAGCTTGATGGGTTTCAACCCAACACACAAGTCAAGGTAACTCTTTGCCTGCCATTAATATAGGAAGCAGTTATGTGACCAAATAATATTTGTAAACAGTTATTGTAGAGTAGCTTTAGAAATCAGATTGGTGACCAAGCTGAAGTTTTTTAATAGCTTTGAGTCGTTATTTTAAAAATATTTTATTAGCCTGTGGTGCAGGATGAACAGGACTAGAATGTTCATCTTTTTTGGAAGAGTGGGGAGCTTATATGAAGTGAAAATATGTATACCATGTCATAATTCATCTGGGGGTTACATGAAAGCTAAGGACTGTTTGCATCTATTACCATAATTTAATAGTTGTAGTATATAAAATGTGTGTCTGCCCAACTACAAAGTATGTCCTTTATCCAGGTGATTGCTGCAACCAATCGTGTTGATATCCTAGATCCTGCTTTGCTACGCTCAGGACGGTTAGATCGCAAGATTGAATTCCCAATGCCCAATGAAGAGGCCAGAGCCAGGATTATGCAGATCCATTCACGCAAAATGAATGTCAGGTATTAAACAGAAGGGGAATGTAATTTGGATTATATTGGCTTCACTATGAATTATGGAATCATTTTTATTCAGAGTATGCCATAATTACTGTATTTTTCACACTATAAGATGTACCGGACCATAAGACACACATTAGCATTAGAGGAGGAAAACAAGAAAAAAAATCTGCCTCTGTCTCCCAACATCCATCTGGTATTCATCTGGCTAGCGACCTTGCAGCAAACAGCCTGGTCAGTTTCAGCACATTATCACAGCCCCAGCATGTGGCTCGTCAGGGCTCTGCTCCATTGCGTCCACCATCGGTCAATTGAGCTGAGCTGCCGCCACCACCAGGGAATGCTGCTGGGGAACATTGCAGTTGGATCGACCTCCCGTAATACCACTGATCAGCTGTTCTACGTGGCAGCTATCCCCACTGCCTAGAACAGTTGATTGGTGGTATTCTGGGAGGCCGATCCAACATCAATCAGCTGGTTGGCAGCGAAGGCTCCAGTGCTCCCCAGCAGTAGCAACGGCTGATCGGCGGTTGGATCAGTGGCAGCAGCAGGCATCCCTGCCACCTAGAATAGGCTGAGTGGAGGTATTCTAGGAGGCTGATCCAACCACCAATCAGCTGCTCAGTCAACTGAGCTGAGATGCTGCCACCACTGCAAAACACCTCCCCCTGCCGCAATATTCGCTCTATAAGATGCACAGACATTTCCACCCACTTTTTTGTGGGGGGGAAAGTGTGTATTATAGTGCGAAAAATATGGTAGTTGCCTCTGAATATGGCATTAACTAAAAACTACTACACTTTTTCAGAATTTCAGCTGAAATTCAGTGAAAAGTAAGTTTCTAATCTACATGACTGTGAAGATAGTACTAAAATATTACAGTAATAAAAACTGTATGCCACAACAAAGGTTGAATTTTAGATTCAGAGGTTAGGTAGGGTCTTCATTTCTTGTCCTTCCCTATGTCTAGGAAAATGAAAATAAAGTAAGGGCAAATTGGTATCGTTTATGTGGGTTATGTTCAACATTAAGTCTCATCTTTCCCACTGAGGTTTTTTTAAAAATAAAACTCTTGTTCTCTGCAGTCCTGATGTGAATTACGAAGAGCTGGCACGATGCACAGATGACTTCAATGGTGCACAGTGCAAGGCTGTATGTGTGGAAGCGGTAAGTAGGTTTGGCCATTTTCCATTGGAAGTCAGGTGAGGTTTTTTTTTCCTAACTGCTGACCTATGGAGACTTTGTACAGCAAAAGAGTTATAGTTTCTTATGTCAGCTATATTGAACTTTTGCTGAATGATTTTTTTCCTTCCTTCTTGGATCAGGGAATGATTGCCCTTCGGCACGGAGCAACAGAACTTACCCATGAAGATTACATGGAAGGAATTTTGGAGGTGCAGGCCAAGAAAAAAGCCAATTTGCAATATTATGCCTGATTTTTGCTCCTAAATTGGATATTAAAGCCTTGATACAAAAAGCTCAGACTTATAACTTTTGCAACTGAGTTCATTGTGTGAACTCCTTTCACTTATGAAAAAAATAAATTAATAAAAAATGTTTCCTTTGACTGAGACTGCTTTTATATTTGGTTGAAGATGGAGAACAAATATTAATTATGCAGGTTATTCATGTATATGAAATTTCTTTCATTAATCTGTTCACAACATGCGTACAATCAATGTTATCTCTTGATTTTGTGCTTGAATCTTTGGTACACTTTCACAATTTGTCTTCAGTTGTTAATAATTAGCATTTCACGTCTTACCTATAGGATTCTGAAGACATCTACATAAATTTTCAACTAAAAACAAAATCTGGAAACCATTTGATATGAAACTATATTTCTTTTTGACTCTGAGGTAAAACTTAGTTTTTTTTTCATTTAAATTGAAGGTGAGCAATAAGGAGCCAAAGATTTCTGCAGGGATTGAGAATATCTCAATTTATAAAATAAATAGATCTATCTATATCTATCTTATCTATCTCTATGTATGTATGTATGTATGGAGAGTAGATACCATTTAGAACAAGAGATGTATGTATTTCTGTCACCACAGAACAAACTTTTCTCCTTTGTTATCCCTGTTTGGCTGTGGCCTGAAAAAGCAAACTGATGCCTGAGCATCCTCATTGGTAAAAAGCAGAATTGGACTTCTCTGCAGTTTGTTTGATCCCATTTAGTATCCCTTGTCCAAGGCTCAAATCATTTAAAAGTAATATTCTGGCATTTTGGACTGATCCTCTTGATTCTCCCTTTTTCTTGAACAAGTGATCTCATTTTCTTTAAAATGTCTTCAATCCTTTTCGTTGTAGCTTTATGGGTGTCCTTTCCTATCCATTCGATCGCTTTTTGACAGGACCCTAGTAATCCTTAAGTCCCTAGGGAGATTCTCAGTCATCCATGTCATGGTTCTCTCAAACATGCTTTTCAAAAGGCAACTGGACTTTCTTTGTTTTTTTCCCTTGAAAACAAACTGGAGAAGAAAAATGTTTTCAAGGAAAAAGCCAAGAAAATCCAGTTGCCTCTAAGTCTACAATCATTCCTTCTATGATTAACCCTTAAATTGTCTTCTAAGGATATAAAAACATGTTTTTGTGAATGGTTGGAACATCTGTTTTTTATAGATGTTTTTATTGTGGAAGGGTGATTAACAATAACACTTAGACATATACCACTTCATAGTGCTTTGCAGTCCCCTCTAAGCAGTTTACAGAGTCAACGTATTGCCCCCAACAATCTGGATCCTCATTTTACCGACCTTAGAAGGATGAAAGATTGAATCAGCCTTCAGCCTGTCAGGATTGAACTGTTGGCAGTTGACAGAGCCTGCAATATGCATTTTAATCACTGCGCCACCACGGCTCTCTTAGATTAAAGTCTTTTATAGATGCCCGTTGAATTTAATTGCCTATCTAAAAATCACTCTATTAGAAAAAGCATTAATATGATCTTTGATGTTTGGGGGCATCTTATAGATAACAATTCTGTAAGTTTATATACAAATGCTGATTTGTTGGAATATATGCTATCATTGATTAATAGGCTGACAGCTTCCCACTAAATGGCCTCCAATGTATTACAATAAATCATTGTCAGTTCTTGCTTCCCTTCTGTTCAATTGTTATGTTGGGTACATATGTAATTGGTAGACTACAGTTTGCTTACTTGGTCAGATAAATTATATAAAGCATTAAGAGGGGAGGAAAAGTTAGCAGCTCCTTATTCTGCTGCCAAATTGGTCCTGATTCCAAATGCCTGTTTACCTTGAGATTTAGCTCCCAGGACTGATATTTTTCATCCGACGATGCTTCCTTATTCCTGTAGAGATACTAGAGATAGGATGTAACAGGGTTTTGTTTTGCAGCTATAACGCATAGAAGAAATCTAAAGCCAGAGAATTGCTCTCCTTTTTAACGTAACCAAGCCTTTTAATTTAATGCCTCTTGAAATGTACAACTTCCATTTAAAAATCACACTTGCCATGAATACATTAACTTTAGCACTGAGTAATTAATTACATGCCACTTCAAAATACAATGTAAACAGCCCTTCGACAAAGGGTTCTGTGCAGTCTTTGGGGGAGACAGTAAAGAAGTACAATGAGGAAAGACCAGGGCTTTCCTTCAGCACCATTGTTGATGTTCCTGAGTTAGGCTCAGCTTGTTAATCATCTGCATACTGTGGATCCCTCTCATGAGTTATGCCTCCTTGTGTGTTACAAGAGAAAATGTCAGATTTTTAGGGTCTGTGCTCCTTTTCCAAAACAAAAGTTTCTTCTGTATTCTGGAAGGGTTGAAAGTGGACCATAAATCTTAGGTTGCCTTTTAGAGCAGCTACACGATTTGAAGAGTGGGCCTGGCTCCCTTGCTCACTTCACTTGCGATTTTTCCCCTTTGCAAATGAACAGAGGGTTCTTACTTCAGTCAACAAGATTGTTGCAAGGGAGCGAAGGACCACATCAGATTTGTGCAACCCTTGGAACCGGTTCCACAGTTTGGGTGATTACATCATTGCAACTTGCCCCCTTGTGGAAATATTCTTTAAGCATCTGAAGGTCTAATACGCACTTTTACTCCAAGGCATATTTGACTTCCAGAACTAACATGATACAGATACTGAACAGCCTGGATTGAGAATATTTCCCTCTCTTGAATGTTTAAAGCCTTCATCTGGACCAAGGATTTCTGCAGGATAGTGGGCTAATTCCAGCATTGGGTCTCTGCTCAAAAGAGAATCAGTTCTGAGACTGGGCAGATTTTTTTTTTTTCCTTGGCTTTCCCTTCTAATTGACTTTCCAGTTCTTGGAAATAAAACTCCTTGGCATCAAACAGAATTCACACTGGCTTCTGCTCCTAAGAAAAAGCTGACGCCGTTTAAACGATCAACAGGTCTTATAGCACCACAAGCCTATTTAACAGAAAACTGCCTCGTAGAAAAAAACAGGACTAAGAATTAACCCAGACGGTTGATGTGAATCAGAAACAGGCAGACAGAAGAATCACGGGCTGGCATTCCTCCAGGACTTTGCCAAAGCAATAGAACCCCTTAGTTCCAATCTGGTTTGCAGATCTCAAAATGTCCACACTGTGTTCTGGTAACGGGTGGTGGGCTAATACGACTCGCTGGTATTCTCCACATCACACAGCTCCGTTTTCCTGTCTGGGTTTTTGTACAACAGTCCGAGGGGTATTGAGAGAGGGAGCGAGGGTGCATAAGAATCCGGCCAGCAGCGTCAGTCCCAGGCCGCCCCAAGCGCAGAACATGGACCAGCCATAGCCATGGCTGATGTCCTCCGGTAATCCGTAAACGTAGCGAGGGTAGCGAGACAGCTCAAAATTTATCCCTGCCACGCACGTGCAGAGGGAAATGATGCAGCATGTCCCTGAAAAGAGGAGAAGAGAGAGAGAGAGAAACCAAGAGCAATGTGTAACATCTTTCCTGCCAAAGGCAGAATCAGGCATGTGAAGCTGCCAGTTTTTATCTTTGTCAGCAGCCTTAAAAAATACAGAAATGAAATAACTTTCTTGTACAGGCAGATTCCTGATTTTTCCTCAGGCTCATTACTCTTTGATTCCTGTCCTTTGCTTGGCATGCAGCTGTCTTGACTGACTGGGCGTTTTTACTGCTGTTTAGGATTCTTTGATCTTTACATTTTGAATATTTGTCTGCAAGGAGATCCACAGGGTATAGTCCCAAAAGTCAAAATGGCTGTGATGGCACAGTGGAAACTTGCCTATTTGTGTGTGTGTGTGTGTGTGTGTTGCATATGCAGTGGGCATTTAAATATAAGGTTAAGCCTCAATCACACTGTCGTGGCCACCATTGACTTGGGACCATATTCTGTAGACACCCTGCTTCTCTAAACTCTTCTATCAACTGTTGTTCCTTTAAAGTTAGACTGCATGTTAATCTGGCCACACAAAAGCTGCACCACAATACATGCAGTAAAAGCACTGTAATATTCAGATTTTAGAGAATGGTTCTGGGGATTACCGTAAAAACTTTCAAGGAAAAAGACTGAGCATATGACACAACTGTAGTGCTTCTGTACTCCCTATAAATAGCAGTTTCATGAAAAGCCACTAACCTCTATATCATCTAACAATCTAAAAGTTAGTAATAGAGAAAGGGAACACACAGACTTTGTGGTATTTCTCTCTTATTTTGGTAAATAGAAACACTCCTACATCTCAGTAGTTAGTAGTAGTATTTGTTGACATCAGTAGTTTTGGTCATCTGAAACCATTTATTTATATATATGTATGTATATATAAATGGTGTTTCAGCTGAAACACCATTTATATATACATACATATATATAAATAAATGGTTTCAGATGACCAAAACTACTGATGTCAACAAATACTACTACTAACTACTGAGATGTAGGAGTGTTTCTATTTACCAAAATAAGAGAGAAATACCACAAAGTCTGTGTGTTCCCTTTCTCTATTACTAACTTTTAGATTGTTAGATGATATAGAGGTTAGTGGCTTTTCATGAAACTGCTATTTATAGGGAGTACAGAAGCACTACAGTTGTGTCATATGCTCAGTCTTTTTCCTTGAAAGTTTTTACGGTAATCCCCAGAACCATTCTCTAAAATCTGAATATTACAGTGCTTTTACTGCATGTATTGTGGTGCAGCTTTTGTGTGGCCAGATTAACATGCAGTCTAACTTTAAAGGAACAACAGTTGATAGAAGAGTTTAGAGAAGCAGGGTGTCTACAGAATATGGTCCCAAGTCAATGGTGGCCACGACAGTGTGATTGAGGCTTAACCTTATATTTAAATGCCCACTGCATATGCAACACACACACACACACACACACAAATAGGCAAGTTTCCACTGTGCCATCACAGCCATTTTGACTTTTGGGACTATACCCTGTGGATCTCCTTGCAGACAAATATTCAAAATGTAAAGATCAAAGAATCCTAAACAGCAGTAAAAACGCCCAGTCAGTCAAGACAGCTGCATGCCAAGCAAAGGACAGGAATCAAAGAGTAATGAGCCTGAGGAAAAATCAGGAATCTGCCTGTACAAGAAAGTTATTTCATTTCTGTATTTTTTAAGGCTGCTGACAAAGATAAAAACTGGCAGCTTCACATGCCTGATTCTGCCTTTGGCAGGAAAGATGTTACACATTGCTCTTGGTTTCTCTCTCTCTCTCTTCTCCTCTTTTCAGGGACATGCTGCATCATTTCCCTCTGCACGTGCGTGGCAGGGATAAATTTTGAGCTGTCTCGCTACCCTCGCTACGTTTACGGATTACCGGAGGACATCAGCCATGGCTATGGCTGGTCCATGTTCTGCGCTTGGGGCGGCCTGGGACTGACGCTGCTGGCCGGATTCTTATGCACCCTCGCTCCCTCTCTCAATACCCCTCGGACTGTTGTACAAAAACCCAGACAGGAAAACGGAGCTGTGTGATGTGGAGAATACCAGCGAGTCGTATTAGCCCACCACCCGTTACCAGAACACAGTGTGGACATTTTGAGATCTGCAAACCAGATTGGAACTAAGGGGTTCTATTGCTTTGGCAAAGTCCTGGAGGAATGCCAGCCCGTGATTCTTCTGTCTGCCTGTTTCTGATTCACATCAACCGTCTGGGTTAATTCTTAGTCCTGTTTTTTTCTACGAGGCAGTTTTCTGTTAAATAGGCTTGTGGTGCTATAAGACCTGTTGATCGTTTAAACGGCGTCAGCTTTTTCTTAGGAGCAGAAGCCAGTGTGAATTCTGTTTGATGCCAAGGAGTTTTATTTCCAAGAACTGGAAAGTCAATTAGAAGGGAAAGCCAAGGAAAAAAAAAAAATCTGCCCAGTCTCAGAACTGATTCTCTTTTGAGCAGAGACCCAATGCTGGAATTAGCCCACTATCCTGCAGAAATCCTTGGTCCAGATGAAGGCTTTAAACATTCAAGAGAGGGAAATATTCTCAATCCAGGCTGTTCAGTATCTGTATCATGTTAGTTCTGGAAGTCAAATATGCCTTGGAGTAAAAGTGCGTATTAGACCTTCAGATGCTTAAAGAATATTTCCACAAGGGGGCAAGTTGCAATGATGTAATCACCCAAACTGTGGAACCGGTTCCAAGGGTTGCACAAATCTGATGTGGTCCTTCGCTCCCTTGCAACAATCTTGTTGACTGAAGTAAGAACCCTCTGTTCATTTGCAAAGGGGAAAAATCGCAAGTGAAGTGAGCAAGGGAGCCAGGCCCACTCTTCAAATCGTGTAGCTGCTCTAAAAGGCAACCTAAGATTTATGGTCCACTTTCAACCCTTCCAGAATACAGAAGAAACTTTTGTTTTGGAAAAGGAGCACAGACCCTAAAAATCTGACATTTTCTCTTGTAACACACAAGGAGGCATAACTCATGAGAGGGATCCACAGTATGCAGATGATTAACAAGCTGAGCCTAACTCAGGAACATCAACAATGGTGCTGAAGGAAAGCCCTGGTCTTTCCTCATTGTACTTCTTTACTGTCTCCCCCAAAGACTGCACAGAACCCTTTGTCGAAGGGCTGTTTACATTGTATTTTGAAGTGGCATGTAATTAATTACTCAGTGCTAAAGTTAATGTATTCATGGCAAGTGTGATTTTTAAATGGAAGTTGTACATTTCAAGAGGCATTAAATTAAAAGGCTTGGTTACGTTAAAAAGGAGAGCAATTCTCTGGCTTTAGATTTCTTCTATGCGTTATAGCTGCAAAACAAAACCCTGTTACATCCTATCTCTAGTATCTCTACAGGAATAAGGAAGCATCGTCGGATGAAAAATATCAGTCCTGGGAGCTAAATCTCAAGGTAAACAGGCATTTGGAATCAGGACCAATTTGGCAGCAGAATAAGGAGCTGCTAACTTTTCCTCCCCTCTTAATGCTTTATATAATTTATCTGACCAAGTAAGCAAACTGTAGTCTACCAATTACATATGTACCCAACATAACAATTGAACAGAAGGGAAGCAAGAACTGACAATGATTTATTGTAATACATTGGAGGCCATTTAGTGGGAAGCTGTCAGCCTATTAATCAATGATAGCATATATTCCAACAAATCAGCATTTGTATATAAACTTACAGAATTGTTATCTATAAGATGCCCCCAAACATCAAAGATCATATTAATGCTTTTTCTAATAGAGTGATTTTTAGATAGGCAATTAAATTCAACGGGCATCTATAAAAGACTTTAATCTAAGAGAGCCGTGGTGGCGCAGTGATTAAAATGCATATTGCAGGCTCTGTCAACTGCCAACAGTTCAATCCTGACAGGCTGAAGGCTGATTCAATCTTTCATCCTTCTAAGGTCGGTAAAATGAGGATCCAGATTGTTGGGGGCAATACGTTGACTCTGTAAACTGCTTAGAGGGGACTGCAAAGCACTATGAAGTGGTATATGTCTAAGTGTTATTGTTAATCACCCTTCCACAATAAAAACATCTATAAAAAACAGATGTTCCAACCATTCACAAAAACATGTTTTTATATCCTTAGAAGACAATTTAAGGGTTAATCATAGAAGGAATGATTGTAGACTTAGAGGCAACTGGATTTTCTTGGCTTTTTCCTTGAAAACATTTTTCTTCTCCAGTTTGTTTTCAAGGGAAAAAAACAAAGAAAGTCCAGTTGCCTTTTGAAAAGCATGTTTGAGAGAACCATGACATGGATGACTGAGAATCTCCCTAGGGACTTAAGGATTACTAGGGTCCTGTCAAAAAGCGATCGAATGGATAGGAAAGGACACCCATAAAGCTACAACGAAAAGGATTGAAGACATTTTAAAGAAAATGAGATCACTTGTTCAAGAAAAAGGGAGAATCAAGAGGATCAGTCCAAAATGCCAGAATATTACTTTTAAATGATTTGAGCCTTGGACAAGGGATACTAAATGGGATCAAACAAACTGCAGAGAAGTCCAATTCTGCTTTTTACCAATGAGGATGCTCAGGCATCAGTTTGCTTTTTCAGGCCACAGCCAAACAGGGATAACAAAGGAGAAAAGTTTGTTCTGTGGTGACAGAAATACATACATCTCTTGTTCTAAATGGTATCTACTCTCCATACATACATACATACATAGAGATAGATAAGATAGATATAGATAGATCTATTTATTTTATAAATTGAGATATTCTCAATCCCTGCAGAAATCTTTGGCTCCTTATTGCTCACCTTCAATTTAAATGAAAAAAAAACTAAGTTTTACCTCAGAGTCAAAAAGAAATATAGTTTCATATCAAATGGTTTCCAGATTTTGTTTTTAGTTGAAAATTTATGTAGATGTCTTCAGAATCCTATAGGTAAGACGTGAAATGCTAATTATTAACAACTGAAGACAAATTGTGAAAGTGTACCAAAGATTCAAGCACAAAATCAAGAGATAACATTGATTGTACGCATGTTGTGAACAGATTAATGAAAGAAATTTCATATACATGAATAACCTGCATAATTAATATTTGTTCTCCATCTTCAACCAAATATAAAAGCAGTCTCAGTCAAAGGAAACATTTTTTATTAATTTATTTTTTTCATAAGTGAAAGGAGTTCACACAATGAACTCAGTTGCAAAAGTTATAAGTCTGAGCTTTTTGTATCAAGGCTTTAATATCCAATTTAGGAGCAAAAATCAGGCATAATATTGCAAATTGGCTTTTTTCTTGGCCTGCACCTCCAAAATTCCTTCCATGTAATCTTCATGGGTAAGTTCTGTTGCTCCGTGCCGAAGGGCAATCATTCCCTGATCCAAGAAGGAAGGAAAAAAATCATTCAGCAAAAGTTCAATATAGCTGACATAAGAAACTATAACTCTTTTGCTGTACAAAGTCTCCATAGGTCAGCAGTTAGGAAAAAAAAACCTCACCTGACTTCCAATGGAAAATGGCCAAACCTACTTACCGCTTCCACACATACAGCCTTGCACTGTGCACCATTGAAGTCATCTGTGCATCGTGCCAGCTCTTCGTAATTCACATCAGGACTGCAGAGAACAAGAGTTTTATTTTTAAAAAAACCTCAGTGGGAAAGATGAGACTTAATGTTGAACATAACCCACATAAACGATACCAATTTGCCCTTACTTTATTTTCATTTTCCTAGACATAGGGAAGGACAAGAAATGAAGACCCTACCTAACCTCTGAATCTAAAATTCAACCTTTGTTGTGGCATACAGTTTTTATTACTGTAATATTTTAGTACTATCTTCACAGTCATGTAGATTAGAAACTTACTTTTCACTGAATTTCAGCTGAAATTCTGAAAAAGTGTAGTAGTTTTTAGTTAATGCCATATTCAGAGGCAACTACCATATTTTTCGCACTATAATACACACTTTCCCCCCCACAAAAAAGTGGGTGGAAATGTCTGTGCATCTTATAGAGCGAATATTGCGGCAGGGGGAGGTGTTTTGCAGTGGTGGCAGCATCTCAGCTCAGTTGACTGAGCAGCTGATTGGTGGTTGGATCAGCCTCCTAGAATACCTCCACTCAGCCTATTCTAGGTGGCAGGGATGCCTGCTGCTGCCACTGATCCAACCGCCGATCAGCCGTTGCTACTGCTGGGGAGCACTGGAGCCTTCGCTGCCAACCAGCTGATTGATGTTGGATCGGCCTCCCAGAATACCACCAATCAACTGTTCTAGGCAGTGGGGATAGCTGCCACGTAGAACAGCTGATCAGTGGTATTACGGGAGGTCGATCCAACTGCAATGTTCCCCAGCAGCATTCCCTGGTGGTGGCGGCAGCTCAGCTCAATTGACCGATGGTGGACGCAATGGAGCAGAGCCCTGACGAGCCACATGCTGGGGCTGTGATAATGTGCTGAAACTGACCAGGCTGTTTGCTGCAAGGTCGCTAGCCAGATGAATACCAGATGGATGTTGGGAGACAGAGGCAGATTTTTTTTCTTGTTTTCCTCCTCTAATGCTAATGTGTGTCTTATGGTCCGGTACATCTTATAGTGTGAAAAATACAGTAATTATGGCATACTCTGAATAAAAATGATTCCATAATTCATAGTGAAGCCAATATAATCCAAATTACATTCCCCTTCTGTTTAATACCTGACATTCATTTTGCGTGAATGGATCTGCATAATCCTGGCTCTGGCCTCTTCATTGGGCATTGGGAATTCAATCTTGCGATCTAACCGTCCTGAGCGTAGCAAAGCAGGATCTAGGATATCAACACGATTGGTTGCAGCAATCACCTGGATAAAGGACATACTTTGTAGTTGGGCAGACACACATTTTATATACTACAACTATTAAATTATGGTAATAGATGCAAACAGTCCTTAGCTTTCATGTAACCCCCAGATGAATTATGACATGGTATACATATTTTCACTTCATATAAGCTCCCCACTCTTCCAAAAAAGATGAACATTCTAGTCCTGTTCATCCTGCACCACAGGCTAATAAAATATTTTTAAAATAACGACTCAAAGCTATTAAAAAACTTCAGCTTGGTCACCAATCTGATTTCTAAAGCTACTCTACAATAACTGTTTACAAATATTATTTGGTCACATAACTGCTTCCTATATTAATGGCAGGCAAAGAGTTACCTTGACTTGTGTGTTGGGTTGAAACCCATCAAGCTGATTAAGCAATTCCAACATGGTCCTCTGTACTTCACGATCACCAGCTTTTTCACTGTCAAATCTGGTGGGAAAAACAAAGATGTATTTTTTCTTACCCTTTTTCTGTTTTATTACCATTTTCTGTATATATGTATGTATGTGTATATTGTACATACCGTATTTTTCAGAGTATAAGACGCACCTTTTTACCTCCAAAAAGAGGGTGAAAACTTGGATGCATCTTATACACCAAATGTAGCCCCACCAAGCCACCCCCACCCTTTGGCCTCTGCCTCCCAGCAATTTACCTCCTTGCAGCAAACAGAACAGAGCCTGTTAAGCCA
>JANHFT010001963.1:149940-168036 GCA_032467955.1 Pseudoxenodon macrops | reverse complement strand
TACTTGGACTTCAGTAAGGCATTTGATAAAGTAGACCATAACCTACTACTTGATAAAATAGAAAAATGTGGGTTAGATAAAATAGAAAAATGCGGGGCATCACCACCAGATGGATTCATAACTGGCTGACCAACCACACTCAACATGTAGTCCTCAATAGAACTGCATGGAGGGAAGTATGCAGTGGGATATCCCAAGCTTTTGTTTTAGGCCCAATTCTCTTCAACATCTTTATCAATGATTTGGATGAGGGGATAGATGGGGAACTCATCAATTTTGCAGATGACACCAAGCTAGCAGAAACAGTCAACACTCCAGAAGATAGGCTTAAGATACAGGAGAATCTTGACAGACTTGAACATTGAGCTCTATCTAACAAAATGAAATTCAGTGGTGAGAAAAGTAAGGGATAGAATCAAGATAATGTGAAGTGTTAATACCACTTTATAATGCCTTGGTAAGGTCAAACTTGAAACACTGCATCCAGTTTTGGTCACCACAATGTAAAAAAAGATGTTGAGACTCTAGAAACAGTGCAGAGAAGAGCAACAAAGATGATTAGAGGACTGGAGGCTAAAACATATAAAAACTGGAAGTTTTAAAGAAGAGATTGGATAACCATTTGTCTGAAGTTGTGTAGGGTATCCTGCATAAGCAGGGCATTGGACTAGAAGACCTCCAAGTTCCCTTCTGTTATTCTATATGTTTGTTCTATATGCTGCTTTGAGGAGACAGGTATATTGGCAGTATTTTGGTGAGTGTTTTTTTTTCCTTTATAAAATTGAAGAAAATATGCAAGAAAACTTAACTGTATAGAATTAGATAGGACACATTTTCCATTGTAGAGGAAGGATTATATTATATTGTGTTTGTATATCCTTCCTTTCCTTTATTGCTCTTCTGTACACAGTAAGAAGAAATGGGTGTTTGAAAGAAATGTGCTTTTTTCAGATCTACAATGTGATGGTGTGCCTATTCTAGCTTTTTTAGGACTTGTGATGTCTGTCTTTTTGCTTTGCGCATTTAAAACACATTGATAGTCTATGCAAAATGAAAGATCAGCAAAGATCAATGCTTTTCTTTTGAAATCATTTTTTGAAAGCATGTACTAGTGTTCAGGAATCTACTATAAGTCTTGCTGGAATTAGAGAATATACAACTGTAGGATTGGATATAACCTCTGCAAAAAGCAAACTATGCTGTCAAAATTCATTTAGGATAATAAGAAGCTGGGGAAAATGCTTCTATGATAGCTTGGGAAATGGGAAATTCCAGAATGCTAAGCATCCAACTGTATTATTGTGCATATTCTTTTGAATTGTGATTTCATTTACTTTCTGACAACAATGATGTATATTAAGTGACAGATGAACAATTATATAGCAGCTTCCCTATATGATTATTAAAGTGGAAAAAGAAAAATGAATGACTTTTTCCAGAAAACAAATATACCTTTTGATTTATTAACAGGCATTAATTTATTAATTACTAATTAAAATTAATTATTAGCAAGCATTAATTTATTATTTATCCATACAAATAAATACCATAGACATCACAACTTATATCTTTGTGATTTGACGAGCTGTTTTAAACATTAATCAACAGTAGGAAAAAAATGGTTTGAGTTGGAAAGTAGAAAAATAGCTATATTATCTTCAAAAACAGTAGAGAAATAGAGTATTAAAAACATTTTTAAATATAGAGGATAATCTAAAAAAAAATCTGCTAATTTTCCTTTTGATAGTTTCCAGCTGGTTTAAATCAATGCTTTCCATCTTTTTTTAACATGACAGTGGTGATAGAATTATCAGAGATTTTGCCTAACATACCGAGAAAAGGCAGCTATAAAAATTGTGCTAAAATGAAAGGAATGCTTGTAGTTGGGTAAAATTTGGAAATATTCTTTATAAAAGATTGCAAATTATTGAAATTTGATAGAAATTGTTTTTTAAGTGACATCACAAATCTGAACTATAATCATGCTAAAGATATTTGTGTATGTTTAATATTGATTGTATTAAGGCATATGGGAATGAGGCATCTACAACAATCAATGAAATGTTTAGAATTGTCTTAATCTTAATTTACTGATTGAATTATATAAAATATAAAATAGCAGGGGGAAATTATGCATCTATTTTATATTTATTAACCATCTTCTTGACTGACATTTGTGAAAGCACACACGGAACCTACAACAAAGGCCTGTGAATTAAGATCTAGGAGGCAATTAAATTAATAAAACTAGCAGGATTTAGAAAGTGCCATTTAAATAACACTTTCTGAATAAGATGTGGATATACATTACAAACATCGGGAATACTAATATTATATTTTGTGAAAATAAAGAGAAACAGATTGAAATACAGGTTCAACATTTTTAAACATTTTTATATAAAATTCAAAATGTAACAAAAATAAAAAAGCAAATAAGTAGCATGTACCAAATCAAAAATTAATACATATTTCAAAATATATTGTTGTGCTTAAATTAATCCTATATTTATTCAAAAGCATGTCCAAAATGTATGTACAATAATAATTATTCCTACAAGATTTGAACTCAATGCATATCTTTCCGCTCTGTCGAAAAATATATCTTCTAAAGTTCTATACATTTACAAATTAGTTTTTGTAATTATAATATTTACAAAATTTGAAAAAAAACAGTTTTTAAAACTTTCAGTGAAATAATATGTGTGTTTGTACACAGACATAAACACACAGACCCACCTTTCATTGACGTGCTTTAATTCTATGAGGTAAATTAAAATTTCTATCACAGCCCTCCCCCAAAAAAAATATCTATTACTTTTTATTTGATTTCTCAAAACATGCTTCTCTGCAGGATGTAGGAATATTTTAAGATATTATAAGAATGTACCAGAACATTTGAGACATTCCCTGTTTCTAATTATTTTTAAGCATTCAGTATCTGGGATGTATTACAATGTTACGAATCCTGTTTACCTTGGCTATTAGTATTAAATTTAAATTCTGCCTTTTCATTTAGAAGTTCAAGTGCTTCCCCTTCCTATATTTCTCAACAACAACAACCTTAAGGAATAACTTGAGCTGAGAGAGAGTGACAGGCCAATAGTCTTTAAGTAAGGTAGTGTGCTCTGTCTGGTTTCATTCCAAACCCTTATCCACCACACTACACTGCCTGTACACTGCAATAGTATTGAGGGAAGGTATCAATTAGTGGAAGATATGAGCTCACATCTGCAAGTGTCTTTAATCTTGTGAAGAACACACACACACACTTTAGTTTAACAATTTTAATAATGATATATGATGTTTTATCTTTTATTGGCGTTTTACATCAAAATAAAATTGGTGTTATTGTTGAGAAACTCTGAGCAAATGTTGATGAGAAAACTTTACACCACTCCTAGTAAGTCCAGTGTTGGAAGAAATATCCATCTGGTTCAGTTCCAAGTGGGTGATTGGAAAGATGGTTTAATGGTGAAGCAGAATCACCAAGCTGACTACATGAGTAGCTGACCACATGGAGTAGAGAGTGAGGGTTATTTATACACTCTCTTGGGCCTTGCCCTTTAGTTTCCTGTTTCTGTGCAAGAATATGAATTCTATTGGCTGCTGTCAGACTCCCATCCTAGGACTTTGTCTGAGATAAGTTTGGTTGAAATGTGCTGATGCAATGAAGGGGGCTTCTTGTGCAATTCCTATTGTGACTGAAGGCTAATCCTACCTTTGTTCAGAATATCCTGCGTTGAATGGATTACCAAATCTGCATTTCTAAAAATTAGCCCCTTAATTTCTACTTGGGGCAGAGAGCTGAGGCTCTGAGTTTCTGTCTTCAGAAACATGTTTTTCCTTCAGGAAAATATAATATTCTGCCTTTTTAATATTTTCTAAAATGTTACATTCTTCCCACACCAGCAAGCCTAAAAGAAGTATTAACAATTCTGATGCTATGATTATTTATCATCCTTATGTCCATAAAATCCTTGTATATACTATTAGGCCCTTAACAACAAATAAAAAGGAGAAAACAGACATTAGAAAAGGAAAGCAGCGAGGATCAATTAATATGGAACCAATGAACTTCAGGGAACCCAAGCTTATTATACCACGCTGGGGACTGATTCCGGACTGTGTTTCAAAAAGATCTTTGGAAAGAGAACTCAAGTGAGATGCTGCAACATAGTAGATTACAATATTACAATATTTCCCCCTATCATTTGTTATTCTTTGGCAATCTTTCCTAGAGTAATTGTTCCACATCTGTCCTCTATAAACCCTATCCAATTTTAATCAGAGTAAGGTTAACACAGTATTCCACACTTTTACCCATAATCAGAATACATTTACATATGTGGATATTAAATTTGTTAGAAATTGATATATTCCAAGATGTAAGATTACATTTATACATTCCTATTTGCAGATTGATTTTATTGAATCTGATTAGATTGCATGGCTGGTAAAATGACTAATATTATTTAGCCATTAATTTACATAAAATGTTGTGGTGTATGGGAACAACTTTATTTTATCATATAATGTTATATTAATAAGATCACCCTATTATTCTTGAATTTAAACACTAATCAGGTATCAGCAGAGGTGGGTTCTGAATCTTCTTACTGCCGATTCGCTCAGGGGTGTTCTGCAGCTGCGCATGCGTGAAGCATGTGCACACACATGGGCAGTACTTTAAAAAAGCTTATGCGCATGCACAGAAGCAAAAAACAAGATGGTGGAACCTATGGTG
Source organism: Pseudoxenodon macrops (assembly GCA_032467955.1). Lineage (NCBI taxonomy): Eukaryota > Metazoa > Chordata > Lepidosauria > Squamata > Pseudoxenodontidae > Pseudoxenodon > Pseudoxenodon macrops. The sequence goes on along the minus strand of JANHFT010001963.1, from coordinate 163,292 downwards.
CCACCGAAAGAACTGGCTCAAGAGCATGGCAGGCTCAGACACTAACGGGTCTAACAAACTGGGCCGCCAAGTTATTAATGGTTCAGTAGAATTGGACCAAACTGAACCATTAGGAACCCAACTCTGGGTATCAGTTTATAAGATAAATACAGTTTCTTACTGCTAGATTATTGTGAGAAAACCAGAATACAAACTATAAAATAGATACCGTATTTTTCTAAGACACACCTTTTTACCCCAAAAAATAGGCTGAAAACTTGGGTGCATCTTATACATCAAATGTAGCCCCACCCAGCCACCCCCACTCTTTGGCCTCTGCCTCCCAGCAATTTACCTCCTTGCAGCAAACAGGACAGAGCCTGTTAAGCCATGCAAACTGATTCTCAGCTTCCCAACCAACAGCTGATTGAGACTGCAGGCAGGTAGCATGTGCTAAAACTGAAAGTGAAACTAAAGCTGCAAGAAGGTAAATTGCTGGGAGGTAGAGACAGGCAGAATTTTATTTTTTGTGCTAATCAGACTGCTGATACTGGCTGCAAGGAGGCAAGTCAATAACTAAATAGCTATAGAATGTTCAAATTATTAGACTTCTTTTTTATTATTGTTCTAGACAACTTAACAAAATGAAGCAGCTTTTTAAAATAAATGCTTGATTTGAATAGGCTCAGTGCTATTGTATCTTCTTTTAAATAGCAGAGAATAATGTATACTTCAAGAAAGCCACATCAATTTTAACAGCATCTGTACAAGTATAATCTGAAATGTAACAGTGTCCTGTTTTAGTATTAAGATAAGGCAGCTGAGCCTGACTTAGTCATGTTTGGAGTAGATCTATTTAAATAATTGGGAGGAGTTAGTGTGACTACATTTAAGAAAACTTTCTGGCATTAATATACTGCCTTAATGTACATTTCTCCAATTCTTTGCTATTTCTATGGGTCAGGCACACATGCACAGAAATACACAACAAACAGTGTATATCATCTGTACTGTTTGCTGGGAGGCAAATTGCTGGGAGGCAGAGGCAGATTTTCTTTTCTTGTTTCCCTCCCCAAAAACTAGGCGCGTCTTATACTTCGGAGCGTCTTATACTCCGAAAAATACAGTACATTGTTGCCAATATACATTTAGAATTATGACTGGCAACCGTAAGAAAGAAACGCAAACAAACACTGCCTTCTTCCACCTCAAAATAGATGTTACAAGGAGCCATGTATCTAGATTTCAAGATGGAGCGACAGCTGTAGAACAGAGGGCAAAACGCAGTGCCTGTTAATAGTTTCTGTCCCTTTCTGTATTTTGCTGTTCCATCCAAGAGCATTAAGCCTTAACAAATTTGAACAGAGCAGCAAAGAGCAACCAATAAAAGAGAACCTGGGGCACCTGAGAAAAAAATCCAAAAGCATCTCAATGAGGTGAACATGTTCAAAGCTGCAAAACATTGACTGATTAAAAATGAAGATGGCAGTAACAGAATGGACTGTCTCGTAATTGGTCGTCAGCAGTTGCTTTTTCAGTTCACACTGGACTTTACTGCAAACCTCACATTGCATTTCATAAACAAAGAATTCCCAATTATTACCCGATCTTACTATTATAGTAGCCAGCAAATAGCATATATAAGCCTCTGAAAATTGTTTCCTATCACATGCTAGTTGTAGATAAAAAATGTATACAGTATATATTCTTGAAGAGTTGGGGGAGATACTAATTAAGAACCGATCTCTGAAGGAACATCACTGCCATAGTTGGGATATATGAAGAATGCGGGCTCTAACTCAAAACTTGTAGACCGAGAATCCAGCTCTTACCTCTTTGTGCCAATGGCATCAAGTTCATCGATAAAGATGATAGAAGGTGCTTTCTCCTTGGCCAATGCAAAGGCATCTCGGACCAACTTAGCTCCGTCACCAATAAACATCTGCACCAACTGTGGACCAGCTAGTTTCAAGAATGTAGCCTAAAACAAGGTAAGAAATAAGATATGTGTACTCTGCGTTCTGCCTTAGTACACTAAGAAATGGTATTAAAGGTGATATTTTGCAATCTATAATGTTGGAGTAATTTGGTTCAGCCCCATATTCAATATGGAAATGACTAAATCACAGATGGCCATCCAGTTCCCAAATTTTTTGGCAAGAGGGAATCTAGCATTGCTTTAAGCAAATATTTCCATTGCTAACTATAAATTCTTGTTAATAGTCTCAGGTTGGTTGTCTTGTTCTTAATTCAAACAGAAAATAGGTCCATTTTTTTGGTCACATGCTTTTTGCTAACATGTTTCCCTTTTCTCTTCTTCAAGCAATCATCTACAGTTCCTTCAACTACTACTCCTGAAGTTTGGTTTTTAGGCTCCTTATTGTCTTGGTACCTGTCTTCTAAATTCAGTTTCTTTATAGTAATTCTAAAATGTTGGAGACCAAAGTCCAAGAAAAGCTAACCAGTGCAGAAAATAAATTTTCGTAGAGCACAACAGAGCTATTAGAAACTTATCAAAGACACAGAATAGTGCAAATACTAAATTAAAAATTAGGGGACTAGGTTCACTGCCAGTACAATGTCTTTAATAGTAAAAAAAACAACCAACAACCCTGAAGCATTCCATAAATCCTGAGGCCATCAGCAAGCACATCGATTTTACCTTTGTCTGTGCAGCACAAGCTCTGGCCAAGAGAGTCTTTCCTGTTCCTGGAGGTCCATACATGAGCACCCCTTTAGGAGGCTGGATTCCCAGGTTTTCAAACTTCTCTTTATGATTCATTGGCAGAACTATCGCCTCTACCAGCTATAGAAACAAAAAGTAAATGAAATCATCTTCTTAACTGCTGAATCCCTGCTGACTCTGTAATCTTGATCACAGAACAGGTTAACATTTCAAAAACACCTAAAATGTTTTCAAAGTTCTGTAAATGTTAAGCCAAAGAAACGGAATTAGTAGCCTCTGGTTACCTCTTGGATTTGTTTATCTAACCCTCCAATATCACTGTATTGTTCTGTAGGTCTCTCGTCCACTTCCATGGCTTTCACTCTCGAGTCATACTCTGTGGGCAAGGTTTCCAAAATCAGGTAGGAGTCTTTGTTCACTCCCTGCAAACAGAAATCCACAAAAATGCTTTTTTGAATTCTACCTCTCCCCCATTTTTCTCACATCTTACTCATACTTAAGAGGGTGGAGAACTCTACTCCTATTATACATGAAATGAATTCACTACATAGTATCATGAAAAAGCAGGGGAGGAAAAAAGAGAGGGCAGAATACATTATTCTCAGTCACTTGAGAAATATTAAATTTGCCCTTAAAGCTATTATTTCAGAACATTAAATGCGATGAGCAATGAGCACTACTGTTATCTATTCTATTAAAATGAGAAAGATGTAAGCATTTTTTTTGTTATTTTAAGGCACTAAACAGCTTTGAGATGAGAGAAAAGCAATAGTGGTAGATCAGGGTTCAAACTCAAGGCCCAGATCCGGTCCGCAGGGTACTTAGATCTGGCCCGTGGGGCCACCCTGGAAATAGCAAAGGGTTGGCCTGCAGTGCCTCTGCCAGCAAAAACGGAGCATGTGAGGACGACGTGAGCCCTCCTGAGCTCCTTTTTTGCTGGCAGACGGTTGCATGAGGCCGTCCCAGCCAAAAATAGAGCTCAGGACCCCATTTTCACTGGCAGAGCGCTTGGGCCACTGCATGCACCTCCCGACAGAAGCGATGTCATGCTGGCCTTGCCCACTCTGCCCCCCCCTCCCCAAGGTCAAACACAACCCTGGTGCGTCTCTCAATGAAATTGAGTTTGACACCCCTGTGGTAGATGGTACAAAACAAAATGGTAATTTAAATTACAGCCGATATTAAATATGCCAAGATTCAGACTTCTAGAAAGTACATTATATATTATTAAAACAATACTAGGCTGTTTGTCTGTTAAAGAACTATAGGTGTTTGCAATCCAAATTCATTTATCTGCCATACTTGAAATTACTTATCAGCATACTTCCCAACCACATTGCAAGAGAGGCCTACTAAGCACTAAATAAATACTGCAGTCATAAGGATTGACTGGAATAAGCAAGTTTATAAATACTGTGAAAGTCATAGGAACAGTGGGGTTATCTATGAAGTTTTTTGTTTTTAAAACCAAGGTGTATATTTGGTTATTCATTCTTACGTAGCATAGTAACCACTTACCACTAAATCTCCAGGCTTTAACTTTTCAGCATCAACTAATCCAATCACAGGCAAAAAGTAAGTCTGTTGAAGAAGAGGCAACAAAAATGTTTTCAGCTTGGCCTAAATCTTATCAGAATTGTTTGCATATCTAATTTTGTTAACTAGTGGCGATTTTCACTTTAGATGTAGGATGTTCTGGATTAAAATTGCAGATGCTTCTTAAGAACAAAATAGTTTATCACAATTACAGTATTTATTTCAACTTTGCCTTTTTATGCAAAGAGGCACAAAGAGGTTAAAATATATTCTACATCTAACATATAACCTTAAAATGACAGAAACCAAAATAGAACATTTCAGTTTAAAACTTATTCTCAAAAATGTCTGAATTCATACATTTTAAGCACATCGTTGAGTGGGAACATGAAGAGGGTAGGCTTTTAGCAGATCACACTATGATCCTGACTAACCCTCTTCAAGCTGGACATCCTCTAGATCAATGTTGGCAAACCTTTTAGGCACCGAGTGCCCAAAGTGCGCACGTGTGCCCAAACTGCAAGGTGTGGGCACATGCGTGCGTGCCTCGCACATGCACAGCAGAGACCCAAAGACCAGCTGGCTGGCAGGAGGCACGTGCACATGTGTGGCAGAGACCCGAAACAGAGCTGGGGCGACGGTACGTGTGCCCAGAGAGGGCTCTGCATGCCACCTCTGGCACATGTGCCATAGGTTCACTACCACAGCTCTAGATAAATAAACTTTAAAATTCTTAAGCATGGCCACTACTGTGAAATCTGGAAGCTGAAGGATGTGTATCTGGACAACGTCCACTTGGAGAAGATGATATTCGACTATCATGAGATTCACCAAATCAAACCATATAGGAGTATCACTCAACTGTTTTTCCATGTTCAAGAAATTATATTCAATTCTTGGCATCATTAGTGAGAAAGATGTCAAGTAGCACATATTGTTGAGAGCCCCAGCCAGTTGGAATGGTCAACACTGAACTGGATCTTATTAATATAAAGCAACATCAAGTCTCCCCCCCCTCGTTAAGACCTGGTCTATCCAACTATGGGATGGAGCATACGGCTTCTGCTTTTGTGACCAACTATTTTTGTATTGAATTTATAAAATATAAATTCGATAAAATATAAATTCAACATAAGGCAAAATGTTTATATAATTAAAAGCACTTTGTTATGCTGCTTTCACCTGTCGAGTAGAGGTTTTGATGACAGCACACTTGCCCTTCCTTTGTGAATCAAGATCAATATTTGCTCCATCTTCTTCCTGGTCATTGGGATCAACATCCAGCAGCTAAAGATGAAAAAAGATCAGATATTATCACAATGTATTCCTATCATGCACAGCAGTGGACAAAGGCACTAGATATTTAGTCAGTCTAATGCAGAAGTTCTCCTACAAGCTCTTCAAAATGTTACAGACCCACCTCTCAAAAAGTGATAGCTTTCTTTTCTTGAGGGGCCTCACAGAAATAAATGGATAAATAAACTGTAAAGTAATAAAATCATCTACTTATTATAAATCTTAGTTGGTGTAATCAGGCAGTAGATCACTTATTTTAGCCTAAGAAGCAAATTATGGCAGTGATTCTGTTTCTTCCTGAAAGGGGAATGTTTACAGAATCAACTTTACCTATAACAGCCTACCTATACTATAAAAATATGCAATTTTTATATTTACCTTTCTCTGAAAACAGCCAGGTTAGCAAGATGGAAACACATTTGACTTTTCTATCTGCAACTTAGCATCACCCATCATCCCACTTGAAGAACCATTTCTTCCAACATTTTCCTGAGTTCTTTTAAAAAAAAACAGGATTCCTGATTTGATTGTAATCACTGATTTATATATGCTTACTCTGAAATAACACTCATTATTCTCTTTCATAAGTCTTTTGGATTGCAGCTGAGAAATTATACCAAGAAAGAATATCAAGTCAGATTATTAAAAAGTGATATCTTTTTTAAGCAGGACCAAGTTATAATAATCTCATTTTGCACACTCCATTTCCTATTCTTTTCTTCAGGGAATTCACATATACAAACATTATAATATAGATGTTATAGGCTATATATTATACTTTTAAGAAACATACCTCTATGACATTGGATACAAGATATGGCAAAGTTTTATTCACTTTGATCTTTTCACTATTTTCTTTAATCTTGTCTTTCATTGCTTGTAGCTCATGAGTTACTCTCAGTACTTCACTCTTCATGATCTGAAAATCCAGAACAATTATTCTTAAAAAACAATTATTAGCTTTCCTGCAAATTTGGAAGAAGATAATGAAAATAAAAAAATGAAATGAAATAGCAAAATAACTTGGTTTTAACAGAGGTAATCGGTTTTGTGGAATTCATTTTCTGAAGAAAAACCAAATCAGCAATTATTTTTTAAAATATTGTGTAGCAAGCAAGCTCTTGTGAAAACTGCATGAGAATCAGTATATGGCTATCATGCATTCATGGGATAAGGGAAATACAAAATAAAGGCCACTTTATTTCATAGACACAACACTACTACAGTATTGCCTAAAGATAAGAGATATAGTTTGTGGGAATATGCCAGAATGGATGAACTTTCCATCAACCAAATTAAGTTTTGTACCTGTTAGCTCAGTGAACAAACTGAGAATTGGGTTGAACGGCTGGCTTTTAAATAGATTACATCATAATTATGCAACCCATAGTGCATTAAAAATGCAGTTTACCAGCATTTTTAAAAAAGTAATAAATGTGACCCAGGATTTATGCTGAGTTCCTCCAAACCAAAAGTAATAAATCTGTCCCACGATTTATGCCGAGCCCCTCCAAACCTCACTGCCACCAACCAGCTCCACCAGCTTCTGCCATCCCATTAGTCACATAACGATCTATTGGCACACCATGTATTCCTTTGCAGCCAGTTATAAAATTTAGCAGCCCTTTCTCCTCTATGAGTTATTACAGCCTGCCATAATCCTAACACAGATTCCTAGAGAACATGGTATGGCCTTACAAATATCTAATGTCAGGGGCACTAGATATTTGTGAGGCCATATACTATGTCCTGATATACCATACCAGAAATTGTCACCGGGGCCACACCAAAGGTAAGCTGGAGAGAGACGTCTCTCCAATCTGCCTTCATGTCACTTGGCTACCACCTCCAGAAGGTTCAGGGCATCTCCTAGTTGCCATTTCTAACATTTACAAGATTGAATTGTTCCTCTTCTCACCTGAACCGCATTGCTGTTGCTTCCTTCCTTTCAGCTTTACCGTTTAAAAGCCTAAACCTGCCTGTGATCAAGCTACAATTAAAGCATCCTTTCTCTCCTTGTTGGAGAGAAGCCACCTTAAGAATCAACACCAAGGTTACAGAACATCCTTCTCACAGGAGGCTTTGCCCCAGAGCAGAGTTTCTCAACCTTAGCCACTTGGATGGACTTCAACTCCCAGAATTCCTCAGAGGACATGCTCCCCCCAGAGATCACGGCTGTAGAGAGTCAAAAGATAGCCAGCTTTTAAAGAGGCGCTTTTGGGTCAGCCAGCCCGGTTTTTTTTTAAAAAAAATAAGTTTTTCGCTTTCGGCATTCTCTGTACAAAAGGAGGACAAAAGATGGGGCCTGCTAAGTGTAGCCTTGCAAGGGAGGGGCGGGGATATAAAACACTCAGACGGCCCGAATGGCAAAGGCGACCAATACAATTTGTAGGCAGCCTAGAAAGAAGGTAAAACTTTTAAGCCCAGGTTCCCAAGGCGGGAAACCCCCATCTAAACCTACCTTGATCTCACTGTCCAGCAGGCGGGTTCGCTGGACGATCTCTTCCGTGGACATCTTCAACACCTCTTCCCCGATGCCATCCTAAGAGAGAGAAAACAGCCAGTCATGGCAAAAGGCAAACAGGCAGGCTCTGCCGATCACGGACCTCCCCAGCCAGGCCCGCTCTCTGCAAGGCCCCCCCCCCTCATCACAAGGCGGCTGCTCTCGCTACCAATATTGCCCGCCAGCCCCTCATTCTCGGCAAGAATCCCGTCCCCGGCTTTACTTACCTCCGCCTCATCCCAAACCGACGCCATTTTTTTTCCCCCTCAGGAGAAAAAGCTGACCTTTGAATTCTGGGGAGCAGATACCACACGCTGGAGAAAAAACAAAGGTTGTCTCCTCTGCCGTGAAAACAAACTTTTTTTCCCTGTTAGGGTCGCCACTACGTTGGCCTCCGCCGCCGCCCTTTCGATTTCATTAGTTAGCTTTGAGCGACTTGCCGAATCTGCCAAGGTTGCGGTGTCCTGATCACGTGATCGCGTCCATATTTGCTGAGGGGATGGCAATTCCTCAGTGCCCGCGGTTGAGTTCTCGCCGCCATCTTAGTCAGGGGCAAGAGCGGAAACCCGCCTTGAGTCAGTAGAGATAAAAATAAATAAATGAACAGAGTCGGCACGTGGTTTCACATAGGGCCGATTGTCTCGGTGGCCGTAAGAAAACGCCACCCGTCTGAGCGGACCACGGACGTAATTACGCGACATAGTGTCTGGTCTGAGATTTCATCCACGGTTTTCAATTTTTCAAACCCTTTTTCTTTCGCAAATGATTCCCCCCATGCTAACTGGGGAATTCTGGGAGTTGAAGTTCTCACATCTTAAAAGTTGCCAAGTTTGAACACCCCCCACCCCCAACCCACTAATTTAGACTTAGAATGCCCTCGATTTAATTTGGTGTTCTTATTGGCTCTTGTATCTTATACCCGGACAGATACCGGTAGCTGTTGCAGCAGGTGTTCAAAGGCAAGAAATGGTTTTGTAAAATCAACTTTTGTCTCCTTGCGACAGTGTGCCTGGTGGTTTCTTTTTACCACCATTTATCTCCAGGGCAGCATCTCCTCCTTTAACTCCAGAAAGTGAGTGTAGGGAGTGGGTGGGAGGAAGGCCGATCATCTGCAATGTTTTACTGCCAATTAAAACGTAAAAAATGAAATCATCTAATGGAATCGCTTGGCTTTATTGTGTGAAAGCTATAAAGCCATGTTAAGAGATTTCAGCTATTCTCTCCTTCTGAAGGATAGATCAATCTTATTAAGAGAGAGAAAATGAAAACAAAATATTTTAAATTTTGAAGGAATTTTGATGCTGCAAGTACAATTTTTTAAAGTAGATAAAATATAATGCTCCCAGTAGATCACAAGATGGTGCTATGGTAAGCAGAATTTCTCCATCCTACTTATGGTTATTATAAGATGTTAAAGAAGAGAATACAAGGACATGAGTAACGGATAATTCCAGACTGTTATAAAATGCACTTATACAAGGATGCAACTAATATTAGATGCAGCAAAAGAAGTAGAAGAGTTTCTGTGGGGTAATTCCAGCTGTTAATCAGAGACAGAATATTTGTCATTTCTTTCCAGCTCAGAGACACAACAGCATATTGTCTTCCCAGAGTTTTAATATAACTAACCACTCTCTTTACAATAAAAGAGAGCGTGATCTGGAGGATCTCCTAAATTAAATGTCATACTTGAGAGGTGTATATGCAGATTCAGGTGCTATTTGGTATTTTCCCGGCATAGGCATTGCAACTCCTGCTCAACTTTTCAACCATTGTAGTTGGATCATGGTATATTGTTCCCACACCTATCTGCATCATAGGACTCGTAACTGTGAATGCTACATACAGTACAGAGGTGTGTACCAATTCCTTTCCCAGCTACAGTTCATCACTATGAACTGTAGCAGGTATTTGTTTAGTATCACTGTCTCAATTTATTTTTTTCTATGAGCAATGTCATATGTGCTACTATGATTTGGTATTGGGGTAATGGTAAAATTAAGTATGCCTAAAAGGCATACAAGAAGAATCTGGTTGCAATTACTCCAATTAAAAGTGATGCAACTAAATACTGAATGTAAAGATGATTATTCTGTGGACGTATCACAATTGATGACTATGGAATATATGAAAACAAGCACCACACTTTCTTTATTCACATTCCCTTTTGATATTGGTAGGAACAAGATGAAGCTGATAGTAGCAAAAATGTGGAAAATCCAGATAAGAGGGGTAAATATGTTTCCATAGAACTTTATCAAGAAAGCTTGTATTTTTAGTTGTCTTGCACGTTCTAGTCCCAATAAACCTGGAGAACAGTAGATTGGTATCTATGTTTTTATAAAGTATTTTTCAGCTGTTTAACATAAACTGATCACAAAAGCTGACAGTTTTGCTTAAAAATGCTACTGCTTATAGGACTACAGACAGTTTATGTAAAAAGTATGTTTATTACAGTAAATACTTAAACACAAAATCAGTCCATTTCCTATTGGGGACTATGTTTTCATTTTTCCATTAACAAATTATCAGTTAATATACACCACTTGCTTTTCTACTGCATTGCATCAGTAAAAAGATGGTCAGGCCAAATTAACAAAATGGCTGCCTGTTTGTGGAATTAGAAAATATCGTAGAATGTTTGTGCAAGTTACTAAGTTCTCTTTATCACGAATAAGGGGAGCCGTACTAAGGTTGTTATAGTTCAGGGTTGGTACAAACTTAGGCAAAACAAAGACAGTGGCTCATTAGAGAAGAGGCAAAGCTTTTTATAAGTGGTGGCTGATTTCTTTTCTCCCCCTTTTCCAATAAGAATTGTGTATTGTTAGACATCAAGAATCAGAAGAGTGAGTATATGTTAGAGCAGTTTGGTGCTGAGTAAAGTAAATATGTTGACAGATCTTCATCCACAACTCAGCTACAGTAGGGATGGATTTCCAACAAATCTGGCAAATAAAACTTTGAACTTTTGCTAAACTTTTTCAGGTACACTTTAATAATTACTCCATAGCCCATTCCATAGCTTTTACTTTAATTATCTTTCATACATTTGTTCTTTATAATATATATTTTTGTATTTTTGATTTCTACATTTTCTCTATAATCTTATTTATATCTTAATATCCCTGCAATGATATCATGCCTTAATTTATGAGGTCAATAGTTTATTTGAATCAAACTAGATAAAAATAATTTATGGTCTATTAACTCTTTATTCTCTTAATTTTGTATTTCCCTTTAAAGCTGTAATTTTTACTTTTCTATCTCCTATTTATATCCTTGACCTTTACATCCCAGTTGCTTCAATTCACTTCTGTTTTTATTTCATACTTCTCATTTCCTTTATATTCCTTCCTTCTCTTGTACCCCTGCTGATGCTTTTCCCCCACACTCCTTTCTCCAACATCTAGCCTCTTGAATTCTGTCTGTATCTCTCCAACATATTCTATTAACTATTCTGGCTCCCTAGAATATTTTAGGTTCTGCCTTTATCTTGATCGTGCCCTGGGCATACAAGTATCCGTCCTTGATCTTTGTTTTCTAGTGCCTTTGGGCCATTTTTCAGATGATTTATACCATCACTCATATATATCCCCCACAACATACAGTACATATATATATATTTAGTCAATATACATCTTTTTTCTTTCTTTCTGATGTTTCTAAAAGATGAAAACATAGCTACAACTTTAGAAAACACTGACTTCTGGGCTATGATTTTATTTATTCAGGTATAAACAGTTTACAGAAAGTATAAATATATTGCTGACAATTCCATGATTGGACCGATCATAGCTCATATAACATTACAAATGATGGGAAAGAAATACAAGGCAAGAAACATTCCCTGGGACACTATAAGGCTCTCCCTACCCCCCAGTCCCATGCAGAAATTGAATGTCCTGTGAGAATGTAAGCAAAACAAAGGTATCGGATACTTTCAGAAGAACTGAAGGATCCTGTACACTGAAAATAGAGACATACTGAAAGAGTTACATTGCCGAGAGGCAGGTGGGACATCACAGTCTCTTGACTCTGACATAAAATTAGTTGCTAAATCTGGCTCCTTCCAGACAATTTGTGGACTTTCAATCCTGTAATTCCCAGGCTACCCAAACATTCTGGAAATCAACTGGAGAGCATCAAGTTGCAAATGGAAAAAGACATGTTATGACTGGCTTAACAGTTGTTTTAAAGCATTAACAGCTGTTAGGTACCAATATAAATTACGAAAAACATCAGTCAGAATGTTAAGTTGAAGTAACTTCAAGCAGTGTCTGGAAAAGAATAGCTGTCACCATGCCTACAAGAAAGCAATACTGTGCCAGTCCAAAAAGCATTATGTAGGCAGGATCAGTATGCTTCCCATGAGGAATGAATAAAAAGAAGTGAAGTATGAGTGTCTGAGTTGGCCCTGAAGGAAGCTATCAAAAGAAGCAGAAAATTAAAATTAAAACCAAATTGAGATTGTGGAAGCTCAAGCTAACACGCTGTTGAAGGAGCAAAGGTGGCTTATTGTATCTCATTTGAAAAAGGAGATGACACAGAATTCCTGGAAGAGGTGTGAAAACTCAGATGTGTGAAAAGTCATGACAAAGATCTAGGTCTGCATTTTCCATCAATTCTGTAGAAGATTTTGTATCTATATGATGGGTTTCATCTCTATATCATGTAACAGAACTGCTCCAGTGCTCCGTCTTTTCACACCTACTGGATGAATTTTCTTAGGTCCTCAGTTCATCAGCAGATCACACAAACCCTGGTTTAACGGATGAACGCCGGCAGTTGGGGCAACCTCGTGTCCCGTTAGTCTGCAGGCACCTGCAGTGGAAAAGACAATATGGAATATCTTAGGCAGGAGTTTCAGTAATGTTCAATTTTATATTCCAAATCCTGATGGAGAAGGTCATGACTTTTTCTGCTGTGATTTCCTGCATTTTTCATTGAAGTGATTGTTTTAAATACTGTAATATATCCCTTAATATTAATATTTTAAGGCTATTTTTCTGTTCCTATAAAGAAATGCAACATAAACTAATATAATTAAAAGACCTGCTTGAAATAAACAATGATAATTGAAACAATTCTAATTGAATTGGAATTCACTCATTTGAAATTATTCGAATTAACTCCTTCATTGAGGAGCATTTCATTTTCACAATTATTAGTTCAAGAAGGGAACCAATAATATGAACATTTTAACTGCTGCTTTTTTGTGCTTTGAAGATAATATTGAATGTTGCTATAACAGTGGTTTCTTAAAGTATTTAGGTACTTACCGTATTTTTCTGACTATAAGACGCTACTTTTTACCCCCAAAAAGAGGGTGAAAACTTGGGTGCGTCTTATACA
>JANHFT010001963.1:121112-136218 GCA_032467955.1 Pseudoxenodon macrops | reverse complement strand
AAGCTTTTCTTCAACCAATTCACATGGGGGGGGGAGGAGGAAATAACCACTAGAATTATTTCTAGCGGGATGGTCACTAGACAGAGCTAGAAACAAGCATTTTACATAATTTTATTTCAGTTTTGACAATCTGATTTTAAAAAAATGCTATATGACTGATAAAAATGCAAAAAGGACCAATCGAAAACAATCAGGAGATTGTTCTATCTACTGTACAAGGGAAGTTGAAACCAGAGAGATTTTGAGTTAAGAAACCCACTTTTGGGAGACCATGACAGAGATAAATAAAGAATTGTTTGAGAGAGAGAGAGAGAGAAGAAAGCAGGCTGTTTCTTGGCAACTGAGGATTGGGGGAAGAAAGAGGAACAGCTGAAGGACTCCTGCATGTCAATTTTCATTATTCTAGCTTAGGGTATTTCCGCTGTTCTCTCTGTGTCAAGTCACCTGCCAGTTCTCATCCTCAAACCCCACCCTAGCATGTGTATCTTACTCTATAATGGGAAAGGAAAAAAAAGTGTGCCGTTTTCTTAAGACAGCATTTATTCCAATGGCTGAACTGCAACCAGCTCTTTCTGAAAATGTGGCCCTGAAGAACATTATTTTCAGAATGAAAGGGGCTGTGAGAAGCTAGATACTTTATGGATACTTCATTGCTATTTTTCTGATTTCTTTGGGGAACAGAATGTGCAGAAGTGAACATAGGAATATATGAAACATGGAAGCATAAAGTTTGAAAAGGGAACTAGAAAGAAATTTTTAAAAGGGAGCTATGACAAACATTGGCACAGGGAGTGGAAAGGATTAGAATTGAACAAAGTAATATTCTTCCGTATTTTTGAATATACTGGCAGATTTACAAACCACTGTGACTTGTTTGCTAGACATTTTCTGGATAAAATTGTGAGTTGGTCACATCATGGGGAAAAACCAATGAGGTGACTGAGGCAATCTCTTGTGAAGTCACCTAGCAATCTTTTGAACCCGTGGAAGCCAAGGAAACGGAAGGCTTTACATTGTATTAGCTCAGTCTCCTTGGGTTTTTTATTGGAAATATCAGAGAAAGGACAGACAACTGTTACCAGATGTGCAGCTCTACTTCTTGGTTGAGGAGGAGCCCCAGTGGAAATCCTAATCTGATGTATGGAAGCGGTGAGGGACTCAATTTAAATCACAGTTTAAAAAAAAAAAAGATGTAGGTCCAGAAGTCATCTGGCTTGTGTCACTGATTTTAGATTGGGTCAAACTCCCATCAGATGGAGTACTGAGTTTCTCCTGGATTCATGATTCCTCTTTGAAAGCAAGCACAAACACGGACAGCAAGACCTTTACTGAGTTTCATCTGGTACACCAACCACCTTTGTTGTGGAATGTGAGACCTGCATAACAGTCAATCGTAGCCTTATCAGTTCACACTTTATTTCTATAATGTGTTCTACTTGGAGCTGCCCTTTAAAATGTAGGGAAATTACAATTGTTTAAAAATGTAACTGTCTATGGATGAAAAATATTTTAGCAAAGTAGCAGCTATGCTATGATATGACACTAGCTATTAAAACCTTTCCAAGTACAAAATGCTGGGGATGACCTATAATACCTGTGATTTATGGTTTGTATCCTTATTACCTTCGTGACAGTGTACTTTTTGATTCTGCCCATACTGAGAAGGAATGTTGCTGTGGCTCTAAGGAAGAGTAAGATAACTGCCCATTTTTTGAGGAATGGGATTCTTCTCTTCCAGATTTACAAAGCGTAGGTTGTTAGATACAATGCTGTCAAGAGCAAGCAGTCAGTTCCACACATGTAGAGTTCAAGCTAATTACTTTATTATATTTTGCCTATTATACGGTAATCACCTCAGATTACTTGCCTTCTCTTGGGAACTGACAGATAAGGTTCCATGGAGCCTGGGAGGGGCATGATGGTGTCAGTCCTGGTTCTCTAGTGTGACCCCATCCCAACCTTTTGGGCACCAGGGACCAGTTCCATGGAGGTTTTTCCTCAGACCAGAGGGGGCGTGGTTTTCCATGCTGTCTGTACCCCTCTTTGCTTGTTAGCGGCCCGGTTTCTGGCATGCTGTGGCCTGGTGCTGGTCCACGGACAAGGGGTTTGGAACCCCTGCTCTAGTGGCTGTGCAACAATACAAATCTAACCCCAACCTAAATCCGCCTCCCTGGTTGTGTGTTTCCAATCACCTAAAATGTATCTATGTAGTTGCTGTAATTTTTTGCTGTAATAATAATGAAATTTTCAACTTAACTTTTTCTGCAGCGTGTTGAAAGAGCAGTTTACCTGCAGGAATCAAATAACTTTACCTGTATGTGGTTAAAAAAAAAGATTTCTACATATCAAGCTGGTTTATATGTCAGCTGGCAATCCAAGCTCCTTTTCAGTTTCAAACATGAGTAGCTGTAGAGAAGGGCTAAGACAGTTAAGACATCTGTGTAAGTCAATACTCTAAAACAGGCACTGCAATGTTTTATTTTTGAGATGAGAAAAAAGGGAAAAAAATATCTTGGAATGAATTACTCCCTTGCATTATATAATGCAACCCTCAGAGCCAATTAGGAATGTGAAATCTGTCTATTTTAAATATTTAATTCTAAAATAATATATTTACAAATGCTGGTAACTACTCTTAAGCATGCATCATGAGATTATATCCCAGATTAGAAATAATCTGTTTTCAATACTTCTCTGTATTAAAAAATATATAGTATCCATAAAAATTCTCATTATACTGTAACCAACTTTGTTTAATTTGAACAGAATTAAAAACCAGAAATTCCTTCACTTGCAGTTCAATTGACTGTTATGATCATTTCGTTGCAATTGAGGACCAGGCTAGAGAGTTGGTATGTGATAAAATGCTATATGATTTCTTTGGGCAAATCTTTGGGAAGAGCTAGAATTCAGTAGCTATGTAAATACTTGTAAATGTATATGAAATCCAATTTCCAATCAGATACATCCCTGCCTAAATTCTTAATGTCAATTGAACCATATGAGAAATGGTTTATCTCAGAATATGACAAATACTTAAGTAGTGTTGCTGCGATTTCAGTGGAATTCTTAAAAATTATTTATTAGAATTCAAGAATGGCACAGCCTACTCGATCAGGCTGGAATTAAAAATCATGAAGGTGCATTTAATAACCAGATTATGTTTTAAAGGACTTGTGTTCCTTTTCTAGCTTTAGCTGAGCATCACCTTTAATTCAAAAACACAGGAAATCAGGAAGTGTGTCTATGGTTTACCTAAAGATTAGATTTTTAAACATGTAGTTGGGGGGGGGGGAATGAGCGATAATAAGAAACCAATAGCAAAGCAAAGGCTTTTCTTACATAATTCTTAACCTCATTCAACACTGGTTTCACTTTAATATTAACATATAAGAAATATGATGATGCTTGTAAACATTTTTTATCAATGTCAAATTGACTTGTTCAAGTGTTTCCTCAGTTTTCCACTCACACTTACAAATGACTTCAAAATAGCTTTTCAATCTTCTGTTGTTTAATGTACCAAAAAACAGGTGATGCAGAATTTTGTAATGGTGCAACAGATGGCACAATGATGACTGAATACTCACCCCATGCATTTGAAATTAAGCCATTAAAAAAATTTCCAAAATCATTTATTCTAGCAGGAAAAATATATAGCAGAAATGGTTCATGCACATCATTAAAAAATTTATTATAAGGGCAAACATTTCTCATTTTAACTTGGTCTAAAGAAGAATCCAAACAATTACTAGTATTTGTTAGGTGGCAGAATTTAGTGCTTATTAGAAGGTAAAAGTTTTTAAAAAAAGAATGTAAATTAGCGGACTTTTAAATGAATTTCTACCTAAACATCATAATCTTATCGTGTAGGATTTTGCTTCCTTTATTTGGTAAAGTAAAAACAATTTGAAGAAATGCATCCTGCAATGTAGGGCTTAAGATTTGTTTGTAGTACCAATAATTATAATCTATATTCAATATAAATACTTATAATAAAGTTATAATAGAAAGTGTTGAAGTTTTGCAAGGGCACTAAAGATGCAAATACAGTTGCAGGAATTAGGAGAAAGAATCTATATTGTTTATTTTTATACTTTAAAAATGTGGCAGCTTTCTCAAGGTGATTTAAATAAGATAAACTTAGCCGGAAAAAACTGAATGAAGAAGCACTTTTGTATAATAAACTATTCCTCATGTGTATATTTGCCTACCAGAAAAATCTGTGATGAAACTGATCCTGATCCAGACAATTTACGTCAAGGATAGAAAGTAAACCTTAAAGTGAAATGCTCAGAAAAATAATTTAAATTAAGAGGAAAAAGGTGAGCTTTTATATTTGGGGAAGCAGCATGCCAGTGACAGAAAAGATCATGTATATATTCCATCTTCTCATACATTTAGACTAAACAACCCTTTTTTTTCAAATACCCGGATACCAATATACCAATTTGCCTGTTCTATAAAAGTAAATACAAGGATGACACAGAAATTTCTTCTCAAACAGTTTAATAGCAAATAAACAAAGGGAGATACCACACTTGGCATATACAAAATGACTTCTTGTCTGTGTGTCTGTGCAATTAAAACAGCTTTAAGTTCCCCAGTGGGACAAAAAGAAACCACACACAAAAGGAAGAAAATTCCTTAATACATACTCGCTCGTTCCAAACTTGTAACAAAACTTTCATTTTTTAAATCCACTACACAAACTCCGTGATCAGAAAAGCAACATGTGCTTCTTTTTTAACCACTAAAGTAAAATCCATAATTTTCTACAGAGTACAACACAATTTCACACAAAAAAGACATTTTGTTTTGCAAATCAAACAAGAAAAAGGAACAGTTCAAACAGGGTAAAGAAAAGCATTGCTACAACAGAATCACGACTTTGAGTTGATTAAATCCTGTTAAACTGCAGAACAGATTCTACGTTTGGTCATAGTGGCAATTTGTTTTCTTGTCACATTTGTGAATCACTTTACATTGTTTTCTAGTAGAAAAGGCAAAAAACTGTACAAAACCCCTAGTGTTAAATACAATGTTTGTACCAATAAAAAAGCCCACAGGTTTTTTTTTCCAAAATGTAAATTTTCTTTTTTTTTTAATTATTCACAAAAAGCAGCTAGAAATAAAAGGCAGCTGCTGCTTTACTGTCTCAAATCCATTAAAACCACCACAGAATTATTAAAACAATCAAAGGAAAGAAAGGAAAGGAACATCTAATGTTTGGCATTTTGGTTTTCTCCAGAGATTTTTTTTTACCACAGGATTCTCCAGAGTTTCTCATGAAACTGTATGCGCATTATAAAGAAATGTATTGGCAAAATTAATTAATACACTGCAAGGCCTTGACTTCCCTGCCATCAGACACCCCTGTGCATTGTGACTGTGAGCCTAAGGTCAATTATCTCACAGCTGTACCCCAAATAATGCAATGATATATCCCCTTTCAAGTCACTCTCATCCTTAAGAGATGCTGATCACAAGGTTGAGAGAAAAACAAATACGGAGAGAGATTTACCCATCCAGCAAGAGAGTTGGCAGCTGGTTTTTGCCAACAATAGAGTGAACGCTTCCTAAGGCCTAGATAGGTCTCTTACATGTTTCTACTCTTCAAATGTTTTGTTTCACATTCCTTCCTCCTGTTAAAATTCCTTCATAGCTTCTCCTCCACCCCATTGCCCCTTGTGCTTAGTCCTTACCACAGGACTTTTTGCAGGTGCTGTGAAGCCCCCGGACTATATCTCAGCTTCTAAAGCAGATCATATGTGTAGCAAAGCTGAAGCATGTTTCCCAGAGAAGGATAATCTGTCCTATTTCTTCATCAGGCCAGGAAAAAAAGAAAACAAAAAGAAAACTGCATGTCTCCTAACCCAATTAAAGAACAAAACTTTTAAAAAAAATTCTCCAGAGAGGAGATTTCCCCCAGCTAAGGCCCCTGAGAAAAGGAGCCGGGGTTGGTACCCTGTTCAGGTAACAGCCAACGTGCTGTTATATTGTGCTTGTCACTTGGAGAAAGAGCCAGCAGTTTTGTGCCTAGGCTGACAGATTCCTTCTATGGGATATATACGACATGCTATTTCAAGTGTAAGAACTGGAGAGCAATCAAGCTTCCATTCACTGAGAGTTAATGGTGTTAAAATTTCACAAAGCAAGTCGCATATTAAACAAGAGGTACAAATTAAGGCTATCCCAAAAGAGCGTGAGCTCCGTTGGGTTTCAGAAGCAGTATTACGCAAACATCCCACATCTTTCTGTTAAACTTGTATCCCTGCCGCTGCCACCATGACCATCTGAACAGTGCAATCAAGCCCCTGAGACCTTTCCATAGCTGTGATAATAGAGCAAGGTGCAGATACTGTGTAAAGCAGTCTAAATGCACAGGAGATGTCCTTACATGACATATGATCACAAGTCTGGCATCCAAAAAAGGACAGCTTTGAAACCTAATAAATTGCTCAGTTTTTGCACCAACTATAGAAAACAGAGGTGAAGGGTGTGTATATATATATATATACAGGATTGTGAAGAACACAGCAGGAAACATGCAAAACGTTTACAGGGGCATTATTTGAAATTTAAAAAGAAAAACAAAACAAAAACTCACATTTTGCTGAGGAGATTGTAGTTACAAAAAACTAAGCATGCAAAGGTTTAACAAAATACAACACCAACTTTGATTAAATTCTCACTGCAGACAAAGGCTGATAATCACACAGGAAGGAAAAAGCAGTTAAGTGCCAGGGCAAAAATGCAGCTACAATCAGGAAAAAGTGTAGTTCAAGTGTTTTCTGCTGAAGCTACTCAAGTCAATGAACACATGCTCTCTCCTCAGGCATGGCCAAGTAGGTTCAGCAAAATGTGACCAGAAGCCTCCTGAAAGCTTTGAGTTGCATCCTTTTACTTTTTCCTTCAAAGGTTTTTGTTGAAACTAAGCACACAGAAAAAACTAAGCCTAGAAAGTGATTGGCTGTATGTTCACAGAAATACAAATACTCCACGAGGTATGCTAGCAAGGCTGCTCTGAAGACAATTACAAAGAATCAGAATCACAAAATCAAGTGGTTATCTTATGAAGTTCTAGAAAAATAGAATTCTTTTATATTCAAATGCAAGTTTAAATATTCCCCATCAGCAGTCTTTCTAGCAAAACCAATTTGGCAGCACAAAAAAAAAAAAGAAGGAAAAAGAAGAAACAAACATAATAAAAATACACATCAGCATCAAAAGTCAACACAAGGTCAAAGGGTGAGAGTTCAAGCATCAGAGAAGCTGAAGAGACAAGGATTTGGACGATGTACTTGAACGCCACATCGACATGCTTTAGGCACAACGATGAACAAACGGCAGGAATCTAGAAAAAAACAAACCAGAAAGAAGGAGACCTACTGAGTTACACAGAACAGTACATCCAAACAGAGAGAGAAAGAGAGAAGAGAGTGAAACAGGAATGGGCACTGTACAATGAGACCTCTTGGGGAGGGGAGTTGACAAGGAAGGGCAGCACATGCCAACAATGAACAAGTAAAAGTTGAAGTGCATAAGACACCAAATAAATGTAAAAATTGTCAGAAATTAAATGGAACAGAGGCCTGGGATTCCCTTTAGACTCTGGCTACAGAATGGACTCTGACTTAAGTGGCAATACAGCTGCGCGTTCAACACAGCTCTAAGTCAGTGTTCCTGCTACGTCTTCATGAGGAAGGTAGCACCCCCTCCCTTCCAGTAGAACATGACATCATAAAATGCAATTGTAGGACAGTTCACATAACAGGTGGGAGACAAAGCAGAGATCACTGGGCAACTGGGCACTGATAGTTTAACACTTTCTTCTTCTTACCATGGGGCATACGTAGGCAATAGAAACTCATATGCGTGTGTATGTACGTACATGTATGTAGATTCTGGCATTAAAATGACATTAAACATATTTACTGTGTGAGTAAAACTGATGCCCCCACAGAAAGGAAAGAATTAAGACTTGACTGCAAGTTAAGACTTGCTGCAGCTGAGCCCTTTTTTACTATGATATTTGCAAAAAAAATTCACCACCCTCCTTTGCAACTCTTTTCAATAGGTAAATGTTGCTCTTTGATTCTGTGAGGAGGAATTCTGGACTCTCAAAAGTTCTACAGTCACCTCTGCCAGTTTTGAAAGGAAGGATTTTTATCTGCAGAGACTTGTAAAAGATTTTCAAAGCGACAGAATCTCTAACAGGATCACACCACAAGAGGCCTATATATCAAGGACAAACACATTTAAGCATTCTCTTAACATAGTGTTCATAAGCAATTGTCTGAAGCAGCATACGATTATTGGTAAAAGTATCAATCTTAGATTTGCCCTCACTTCCATCCTAATTATAATAAATGCATGTTACAACATTTTGATTTAAATACAGAGATCTATTTCAGCTGAATAATACAAATGAAGTATACATTTGCGTGAATGCAATTTACTTTTTCTAACAAATGTCAAGCTACACTATGTTATTTAATTTTAAACTTACTTAAAGACAACACTGGCTTGGAATCAAAATGAATGATCTTTAAACAAACCATCCTTCCATTAGTTCACGTTTTGGTTCAGGGCAACCCTTCTTCAGCTGAAACAAGGGAGGAGTTAATCCTTGTTAATTTTTTTCCTCTTTATAATTCCCTATACCCCTGAATGTCCTAGGATGGGGGAATTCATTGGAAAAAATTGATAGTAATACTAAAAGAAGTACATTAGTAAAGTCATTTCCCCTGGAGTATCCTTAATAAACCCAAGAAGACTCCCACTGGCAGAAAAACCTTTGATCCAACTAGAGATGTGCAGCGTTCATGCCCATAGATAGCAAAGATCTGGCTTGGGCACCCTCTACTTGTCAAGTGCTCTTTTAAGAAGCAGTATCTTTTCTTGTTGTGTGCAATTGCCTAAATATGTCTGAATTAAGGAACCAGCAAAGAGTGCATTTGCTCCTACCTCTGTGTGTGTGTGTGTGATTACAAAAGTTAAATTGCTGAATTAAAATATGACAGTTTTTAAATTATTTTTATCATAAAATACACACCCCAAAATCTCAATAGAACATTTTCTCTTTCCCAGAATCTATCCATTCACATGAATTAACAAAATACATCGTTAAAAAGCTACATGAAAAACCATGATGACTACTTCTTTATTTTAAAGATATCCCCACTCTCTCCCAATATTACTAAGGCTCTGGTGTTGCAAAATTTGCTTCATGAATGCAAACGCTGCTCAATATAATTTTCAGTATAACTTGAACTTCTTAATCAATTTCTGCCTTCTGCATGTGTATTAGCAAACTCACCATTTTAATCTGAGGATGTGTATATAAGTAACTATGATATCAAGTAACTAAATGATTATGTTCCAATTTGATCTGTTTCGGTAATTTTTTGCCAAAGATTGGGCAGAGGGAGCAGACCGAGTAACAAACAAGCTATGCAGAAAAATTGATATGTGGAAGCAAAACTCCAAAGGGGAATTTATATGTATCCTTGTATAAATCATATTCATTTTCTTGCCAAGTGGGAATCTCCCTGGGAAACAAATCTTCATTATTTGTTCTGAAAAGCATTTGTGTGGCCAGATCAAGGGAAATTGAGGAGAAACAAGTATTTTGGTTGAAGCATTCTATCTTAAATCATTCAGAACAGCACCATTGAAGGCACAAGAATTCTGCCAATCTATTCCAAAGATCTCTTTTAGAATTTAACCTGCATTCTTAACTTTGGTAACTCTGACAGTAGAATTAGGGCACTTGCATTGATCATACTTATGAAAGGAAACATTATAGGATAAGCATAACACAAATATTGTGTTGCTAGTTCAACGGGAGGAAAGTTGCCCCACAGCTGTCATGATGGAAGCATACAGAAAAGTTACAAAGTATATGGACATTGAATAAATGGCGACAAAGTTTTTAGAAAAGCTAGTAATAGTGACTGAGAAGAGTAGTAGTACTGGGAGGAGTGACTATAGCAAAAATTGAGCACAGCTTTCCTCCTCCACTGGTTCACAGCATTAATTCTTATCCTATTTAGCAGTTTGCCTAGTTACAAACAGGCCACTGAAAGTCAGTAGTTTCAATCATGCACATTGTTTATGTATGCGTTACACAATCACATTCAGGATTATGCAAAACCCTGGTCTTATCCAGTGAAATAATTTAGATAATAAATATTCTCCACCCTGGAGCAGTATAAAACTTCTATAAAAATAGAAACAACATTCTAGGTTATATCAGGTTGCAACTGGAGCAACTGCTCCCAACCATGATCTCTTTTTTTTTCCTGAAAGTATATTTTATTTAAAAAATCCCTTGACAATTCTGGGACCCTCAGCACTCCAACACTCCCCCATCCTCATAATATCAGGATACAACTTCTCCTAGTGCACAAACTTCAAATGGTATACAGTTATCTAAGTGTATGCATATGCTTTTAAATTAGACCCCAAATATTCAACACTGAAGGATACCACATGCCAGCACAAATGGAAAATTTGGCAATTTGACCATTCAACCTTTTTTTATCACCATTGTATATGCTTTTTAAATAATTTTTAATTTTCTTTTACTGTTCAATTTTTACTATGCCATTCATCAAGCTATAAATCTGCAGTGAGATTCCAAATTCATCAGAAAAACAGCTTGAACAAATTAGAATGCCTCTGTTTTAGTAAACAAGGGGACCCAGTCCCTAGTAAATGCCTGGATATCCTACTGAGTTTTATGTTATACAATGGCATTTTAAACTTGAGCTTTTGGATCTTCCTAGGAAATAATTTTTTTCCATCCTCCCCTAAAATGTGTTTCTAAATACAAAATTTATGGGTTGACTGGCGTGCTGTGAAAATGTTTTTAACAAATGAGAAAGAGCATATTCAGAAAGTAGCAATACATATATATATATAACACTGTAAACTTTCCTAACAATAGGACTAGCTTTTTCTAGCCTCAGGACTAGATTTTACATAACTTCTTGCCATGGCTCAAACTCATACTGTTAAAAATTCCCTTTGGATTCAAGTCTAGTGTGTATAAAAATTTAATGCTTTTGGCAGTTACACCCATGTGAAAAAAGGATATGTTTTAAAAGGGGAAGAAATTATTAGGCACTGGGCTCAGGCAATATGTAGACCAGATCAAAATTCTGCACAGATTCAATCTTTTGAATTTAGCCGTTTGCACTGGTAAACACTCAAAAGAAAACTGCTATGTAATAAGATGACAATATTTGTGAAAAATAAATCTATATAAGAAACAAGAAAAAATCTTTGGGCCAGTATTATTCTGACACACACTTGTACAAAGTTTGGGGAGGGGGGTAGAATGCCAGAAATCAGAGCAATAAGAGCTCATTTTAAAACCATTTGTCAGTTTAACATTAAGGAGACTTTAACTTGTACTTTATGAGCACCATTTCTTAATGTACAAGTTCTAGAACAGGGGAAGAACAAATGTTATCATGAGACATTGGATTTGTAGTAAGATTATAAATTAAATCCAGGAATTCCTGGATTATAATCTAAAGTGTAGATAACTTCATTAAACCAACTAACTTCAAGTGTAGTTTCCAAGAAATTGAAACATTAATTCATATTATCCAATTTTTAAAAAGGTTGTTCTGTCCAAAGTGTAAACAGCTGATCAAAAAAACATCACTGGATACTTTTATAAGCTGCAACCACAAACATTGCACTATACAAACGTATTTTAGCATTATAATTACTGCATTTTTCCTTTACCACATGAATATTTTTGCCCAACTATTATCCTCCAACTGACTGATTTTGTGTACAGTTCTCACATAAGGCATTTACTAAATAAACCTAGCAAATAGCTTGGCAAAGCTCCTTAGGGGTTGTTCATTAACCAACCACCACATGATTTGGATTCAGCTTCCTGCTTCCCCCTTTCATGAGTATCATTGGGGTCTCCTCATATCTAAGTCATGCAGTGTCACTTCCAATTGCACTTACTATTTTCCTTTCCTCTCCAAGGTGGCTGGCATTGGTCCTTCTCAAAAACACAGTTACAAACACAGCAAACTTTTTTGTTTAAAAAAAAAAATAGTGATATGGCACCTAAGCTCCAAAGTAAAACACTGGAAACAAAAGCACAAAGTTGTCCTCCATCCGCAGAATTCCTAGTAGAGGCTGCAGCTGAGTCTTCAGGGGAAGATGTGCCAGACAGAATGGTATCAATCAGCTTCCATGACTGTAAAAATACAGCCTTAAAGAGTTTTTGAATCCCTAAGTGGGCTCCTCCCCAACTTACCAGAAGATCCTTCTCACTCCAGTTCCAGGGGGAGGGGCACTCAATATGGCTTGCTGTCATTCTTAGAGCGCTTGAGCTGTACTTTCAGTCGCTTCATGCCAATTTGAAATCCATTCATTGACTGGATGGCAGCTTGTGCAGAGACGGGATTGTCATAACTTACAAAACCTAAGAAAAGAAAAACGCACAGTTAAGTGCAATTAGAGGATAAGAATACGAGTATATCATCATCATCATCATCATTACCACCAGCACAACTTGCATTTTTTTAAATACAAAACCACTCTTAACTTTTAGTGTAACTACAGATAAAGATAGGATTTATACAATTGCCTACAAACAAACAAGCAGATGTTTTTAGAACTATAATCTGTCATTGCCAATTCTTCTACTGATAAATTTAATGTCGTGGAAAAGAAGAGCTAGAATATCCAAACCTGAAATTTTTAGTGAGCTCAATTGTTAAATATATGACTGAGCGATCATTTTAACACTACTTTTAAGTTGAGCCATGTTGCCTTCTTATTTATCAAAGTTTTGCTTAAATATAATTTGTGTGGATATATTTTCAGCTAAAAGATTTTAGTTATTTGAAATACTACAGTGTGTTCTTTTAATGTGCCTGCTTATTTAAGCTGCTAACTGCAGAGCAGCAACTTACTGACTTAAATGTTTCACAATAAAAGTTTCTGTACCAACTCATTATACATCGGTTGGTTGTTCTTTTCTGAGGGGAGAAGATGAAAGAAAGAACTAGAGGAAGACGGTGGGACAAACCTTCCAAACAACTGCTCTGATATGAATATTCTTCTCTTTTACGAAAAACAATGTAACAGAACATACCAAAACATTTGCTCAGATTGGTCTGCTTGTCAATGAAAACCTTGGCAGAGACAACGTTCCCAAAAGGCATGAACATCTGTAGCAGGTCTTGGTCCCCAAACTCCTGGGGAAGATGGTAGATGAACAGATTGGCTCCTTCTGGACCTTTAAAATATTCATTTAGAAGGAAATTAAAACCAGTAGAACGTCTTGGATTTTAATAGAGAATAAAGGAGAAGTAAAAACATGTTTGTTTAACAGTCAAAACTCATGCTATTACTGAAAAATCTGTCTCCAGGAATCTAGTGCTCATTAAAAAAAAAAAAAGAACAGATAGCATTAGAAATAAAATGCTAGTGCTATTTTATTAAAAAATACTTAAAAAATAAAGGATCATTATTTGCAGTTTCAGTCAAAGAACAGAAATACAGAAACACATCTTGATAATTAAATACCGGTATATAAGCACTTTCTAGCCCAGTTCAGGAAGTTGTGATCCTTTAAAGTTGATTTAAGATGAGCAGGCTGTACTTCCCTAATCCAATTCAAAAAAGGGATGGAGCCAGTTGCAGAGCTCCATCACTATCTTCAGATTAATGTTTCAATAAGGTTGCCATGTATTTAAAATGTGATACAATCACAATAAAGACATGATCTATAAGACAATGTCATCCATAAAGTAACAGCACTCTCACATCAGGTAAAACTAATTAGATAAACTTTCACTAACAATTATTTTCCCCACTAAACCAAGATTTTGTCAATTTCAATCCTCCAATTTGCAATATTAAAAATATCACTATATATATTGATTTTAAAAATGAAATTCTTGGTTGGGTGAAAGATAAAACTAAACAGAATTTTAGAATTAGTTGTTTTAGAGTAGCCAGAATATTCTGTTAAAATGTCTGCAAAATGCACTATAAAATGTCTATACGTCCCATGTTTTATCTGTAACTCCAGATTCTGTATCACTGGAGAAGAACGTTTTGAGTACAGCATGACATCTAGAGCTCAGTGCGCCACAGCTAAAGAACAAACTTTCACAACACTGCCTCCTACCTACCTTCCTTCTGACTTCCTGCTGCACCAATACTCTGCTGTGTTAAAAGACTCTGGTTATAAAGTGTGGGCAATGCGGCAGCAGCATATTGCTGAATCCCAGAGTATGCCTGAGTTAGGGCCTCCATTGTGCTCCCTGTGCCATTTGAAAGGCCACCGCTACCCAGCCCTCCATTTAAGGCTGCCATTCCTGTAGAGAAAACATGAATAAATATAATTGTTTCAACAAGGTTTCAAGTAAGACAATTGATCAAGTAAGGGAAATTGAGACATGGGTTTGAAGCAAAGATGGATTCTGACTTTTTCTTACAATGCACTGAACTTGCCTGCTAAAGAGCCAACGTTCAGGCCTGCAGTAGCCCCTGCCAGTGTTTGCAGCGCTCCAAGAGAAGCCATTGGGTTTACTGAGGAACTGCTACTGGAACTGGGTGACGAACCTATTAAAAGGAGGGAGTTAAAACATCAGCAGAAACTTCCAACAATATCAAAATGACTTAAAACGATCTCCGAAAGGCCTAAAGCACATTCAACATCCTTCTAAAATATTAAGTGGAAAGTGGCCAGGGAAAGTGGGATAAGCTTTCATTTTTCTCTCCTATTTTCCCAAAGGAATTTTCACTGAACAACAATCACCAATCTTTAGCCTTGAATCCTCTTGGTTCTAAAATGGGTATCTTTCATTTAACAGAAGAGAATATTTAACAGAATAACAGAACTGGGGAGAAGGCGTGGCTTGCTGAGGCGAGACGTCAATCCCTGGGTAGTTCCCGGAGATCGCCGAATCCCAGGCTAACCGGGGGTCTGAAGCGGACCCTGAACTCTCCTGGAGGGACAGTGAAGTACGGGGGCACCTAACTGCACGAACGGGGAAAACGGCAATTTCCCCTGAAGTGCAGACTGAGCCTCAACCCGGCGGCTGGGAAGGCG
>JANHFT010001963.1:90324-103327 GCA_032467955.1 Pseudoxenodon macrops | reverse complement strand
CTCTCTGTGGCTGAGCCGGGAGCATGTGCACATGTGGAAAGATCCTCCCTAAGCGAGCGGCCGCCCACTCCACTTGCGCCTTTTCTGCACTTTGGCGCTCGCTTGAGGATGGTCTCCCCACGTTTGTGCACGCTCCTGGCTCAGCCACAGCCAGTCAGGGGGTTGCGAGGGGAGGAGGAGCGTAGCCCGAAGGGAAGCCTCCGACGCAGCTGGCGATCTTCCTCAGCCCTGATTTCCAAAAATATCCAATAAATAAATAAAAGGAGCGGGGCGAGCCACAGCAAAGGACCCAAAGAACCGCATGCAGCTCCAGAGCTGCAGGTTGCCGAACCCCGGTATAGCTAATGCTCGAAAAGTTTTTGCACCCTTTTCCTGACTTGATATCTTCCAACAATGAGCTCCCTTTGTTGCTTTATAAGCTTTTAGCAGACCATGGCTTTTGCTATAAGAGGTAACTGAGTTAATGTCAGATCCTACTAGAAAAGTTGCATTTTATATGGGTGTCATCATCACTTTAAACAATGGAAAATGTGTACTGACTACTACAGGTAGTTCTCAGCGTACGACCACAATTGAGCCCAAAATTTCTGTTTTTAAGTGATATATTTGTTAAGTGAGTTTTGCCCCATTTTATGATCTTTCTTGCCTCAGTTGCTAAGCGAATCATTACAGTTGGTAAGTTAGTAACCTGGGTTGTTAAGTGAGTCTGGCTTCCCCATTGACTTTACTTGTCAGAAGATCACAAAAGGTGATCACATGAATTTGGGACATAGCAATGGTCATAAATATGAACCAGTTGTCAAGCAACTGAATTCTGATCACGTGATCATGGGGATGCTGCAAAGGTTGTAACTCTGAAAAACGGTGGCCATAAAGTCATTTTTTTCAATGACATTGTAACTTTGAACACTCACTAAATGAACTGTTGTAAGTCAAGGACTACCTGTATTTATCATCAGTTTGAATGTGATTGGTTAGTTTTGAACTCAGTCACATCCCTACTTATAAGAGCATGTGAATATTTATGCAGCTGCATTATTCTAGTTTTTCTTTTTTCTTTTTCCTCCTAAGAGATTTCAGTTTGTTTTTCAATTAAATTGTACAGCTTCTATGTTGTATTAAAGGAAGAAAAATTTCTGAAGTGGTTTATCTTAGTCTGCTTATTCCAACTCAAAAACCTGGTATTTTGTGTAGACATTATATATCCACTGTAATCCTCTGCTAATGACCACTTGTTCAGAGACTGTTTGAAGTCACAATGGCACTGAACAAGTGATAGTTATGACTGTTCCTTGAAGTTCCAGCTCTTCTAGCACCCCTGCAATCAGGTGATTGTGACCCCAATGCTTGGCAAACAGTTGCAGCATTCCATAGTCATGGGATCAGAATTTGCCAGCTTCCCACAAGTCATTGGGGAGGCTACCAAAAAAGGATGCAAGTTGCTTGGATAAGTCTCTTCCACCCATGCACCTTGCCAGCCATCTATTCTTCTTGAGCCTTGTTGCACGTACGCACCCTCTCCCACCTAGCAGCAACCACCCCAGGTCCTGCTGCACTTGCACTGCATTTTCCCGGCCCTTGTGCATCTTGGTGCACACTCCCCCAATCCCTACTGCACTTAGACTGCACATCCCCTCTGGCCACCTTCAGCTACCCAGCATAGCACTTCAAGTCCCACAAGACTAGCGCCATGCCTCCCTGGCCATACACACATCCCTTGCTCATTTCTCCTACTCTAGCAGGAGCTGCTTATTTATCTGCCAGCCTGACTATAAGCCATCTGTAACTTCCAACTTCCTGCTCCCTTCTGCACTACCATGGTAGTTGGAAGCTGGCAGGAAATTGCTGTCATTAAGCAATACAGTCATGTGATATTGCACTTTACAACTGCATCACTTAGGGACAGAAATTCCAATATCAAATACCCTAGCAATTTGAGGGCTATCTATACACCCTGCAGTTGTGTTGGTGCTGGTGAAATGGCCACTGGATTAAACTCTTTTAGCCTGAGGATTCTAATCTGCCAGAGAAATAATATCAAATGCAAGCAGAACTGAGCTTCAGCAAACATAATAAATTATTTTTAAAATATAATGATTATAAATTAACATGATGTTATATTTTGACTTTAAACTAGAAACTCTGGATTTTAACCTGGAGATAATGTGCGGGGAAAAAATAACAGAATCCACATTGCTTTCTAACTACATGAAATGTCTGTTTATGATAAGATAGGGCAAGGGTCAGCAACCTGCGGCTCTGGAGCCGCATGTGGCTCTTTCATTCCTCTGCTGTGGCTCCCTGTCGCTGATTGGCTCCACAATTGATAAGGCTTTCGGTTAGGACAAGTAGAGGAAAAAGGATGTCATGCTAGGAGGAGACTCTAAGGTGGGGGACACAGGTGGGTTCTGCTTCTTTTTGCTGCCGGTTTGCTCAGGGTTGTGCTGCGTGTGCGCACATGAAGAGTGCGGGCTCACAGCAATAAAAAACTAGCTTCTGCACATGCACAGAAGCAAAATCCAAGATTGCGCCCACGGAAACACTGATGGAACCAGTGACATCATCATGGAGTTACTACCGGTTCTATAGAACCGGTACGAACCGGTGGGGGAAACCGAATTTCCGGCCAGAAATCCAGAATTGAACAGGAAGCTTCCTGTGAAGGAGTTTGGTGGCTCTTTGAGTGTTTAAGGTTGCCGACCCCTGAGATAGGGAATCAACTAGCTGGCATGCCAGTTGTAATTTCAGAGAAAGATACTGTCCAGAATACCAAACACAAACTGTAAACAAAGTTGATTACTAAGAGATCCAGTTTGCTCCACTTTGGGGAATTTTACATAAACATCCTAATAGATGTAGCGTCTACTGTGAATATACTGTTTCATTTATGCTGAGGTCTTAATTAAGTTTCAAAACAGTTAAGCATCTGATTATAAATCATGCAATGGCCTAAAAACATTTGCCATTCAGCCATGAACTTGTGGTGGTGACCCTACAGAACACTGAATGATTAATTCTGTGATAATGTGATTTTTTTTCTTTTGGGGAAATAGGTAAAAGAAATTGAGAGGTAGAATGCAGGCATATAAATTCGATAAGGGCATATATTCCTTTGTAAAATGTAAACCATCCATTTTTAATTCATCAAGTTTGAAATTGGTAGAAATGATAAAAATGGATGTACTTTAAATAATTACCTTAAAACAATCAAAATAAGCTGTACTAAATTGATTCTTCCAGAAATGCTGTTGATAGCAAGATGCAAAGCTGCCATGGATACTATAGATAAAGTACTCATTATGGGTTGCACTGCTTTCAATGACAGCTGTCTCCTTACTGCATTTATGCTTTTCAATCAATAAGACATTTTTAAAACTCCCATCTTATTTTCCTTTGAGATAAAAATAAATTTTGAATTGGATATACTATATTCATTCCCTTTTTCTTGACACTATCAATTCTGATAGCTTTCAATTCAGCTTCCATTATGTGCTTCAACGGGTTTAGCTGAAAAATCATGTTATGTATGAATCCCACTGTAATGTAAATCCCAATATTCTACATTTAAAAAACAGTGAGATGATTTAGATTTTTAAAAATTCGAACGAACTTAAAATTGAACTTAAATCCAACCTTCACTTCATGGGATTAATGTGAACTACCAAAGCCATCCACCTAGCTATCAGAATTTCAACTAGAGCCTCTTGTACACCTACCTGGGAGAATGCTTCAGAGTAGTGTTACTTCATTGCTCCCACTTTGCTAGGCTTTCTCTCTTAAATATACATGGTAGGACATGTCAGATACAAAGTCATAAGGCATGACAGCGAGAAATGCCTTCA
This sequence comes from Pseudoxenodon macrops, assembly GCA_032467955.1. NCBI lineage: Eukaryota > Metazoa > Chordata > Lepidosauria > Squamata > Pseudoxenodontidae > Pseudoxenodon > Pseudoxenodon macrops. Next base: position 99,485 of record JANHFT010001963.1, on the reverse strand, counting down.
ATGGCTGCTTGGTGCTACATCCATCTTAGACCATTCCTAAAGACATTACTTTTCTGGGAGAAGCTGTTCTATAATTAAGTGTCTGAATGAGAAGCAAGGGCAGTATTTATATTCTTTGCTTATTGTCCAGTCTACAAGAAGGAGAGGACTTGATCTAGTTGTGAGACTCAAGCTAGTTTTAATCATTGCTTTAAATCAGAGGTGTCAAACTCAAGACCCGGGGGCCGGATCTGGCCAGCAGGGTGCTTAGATCTGGCCCTGGAAATAGCAAAGGACTGGCGTACGGTACCTCTGCCAGTGAAAACGGAGCTCAGGAGGGCCGCAGCCTGAGCTCCATTTTCACTGGCAGAAGGTTGCAGGAGACAGTCACGGTAAAAAATGGAGCTTGGGAAGCCATTTTTGCTGGCAGAGGTCTTGGGCCACAACAGACACCCCCAACATGAGTGACATCAAGCTGGCCACGTCCACCCTGGCCTCCTCCGGTCAAACACAACCCTGATGCGGCCCTCAAATGAAACTGAGTTTGACACCCCTGCTTTAAATAGTCACCTCAAAGGAATAAAGTATGCTAAATTTTAAGTATTTAAAAGCATTTGGAGAATAATTTTAACTAATAATTTTCCTGATATTAATCCTTAAAAGTAAGAAAAGACTGCAAAGGTTTAAGCAGAAATTACTTAAGTATTCTTCTTTAATCCTTTTATATCTTACGTGATTTTCCTTCCTCTTTAATATGTATTTCATGTTTGGAGTTTAGAACTGAAGTAGAATATGTGTATATGGGACAATTTTTACATTTATCTAAGAAGTATGCAGCATAATTTCCAGGGAAGTGCCAACATCTACTTCTTTACTGACCATCATGGAAAAAAGCAAGGATAATTCAACTGAGATTTGAAGTATAATTTTAATGCTACTTTCTTTCAATATTTTATCTAACAGCCGTTATCATCTTATGCTTAATTTGTTAAACTCAATGAACAAATTTAAGGTATGGTTACGAGTTTTTTTAATTAATTCAAAGCTTAAGAAATATATTTAAAGAAAAAATGCATTTTTCTTATTTAAATGAAGATATGGGATAAGTTCTACAAAACAGAGAAGCAATTATATTTGATATTAAATATAAAAGTTGTGTTATTTTAGTGAATCATGGTGGTACATATACAGCTTAATAAAAATGCCTTCTGCAACATTCTTCCTTCAGAGATTGGAATAGCTGTGACACTTTTGGTCTTTTGTAAGATATTAAAGACCTAGTGATATACTGGGACCTGGTAAGGGTCCCATTTTGTTAAGCTCCCATTTGCTGATTGGATTTTAATTTCTTGGCAGCTGTATTTATTTTCTTTGTGTTGTGCTTGTAATTTGGTTGTAATTGATTTTATATTGTTTACCACTCAAGAGTCATTTTTTTGATATCGGCGGCCTTATAAATTGAATAAATAAATAAAATGCATACCTGAGGATTTCTGCCGTAAACCATTATCAAGTAAAATTAAATACATCTATAAATTGTGGTGTATTGTCTGATAGGCAATTTATTTAGGATATAAGTGTTGATAGACACATTTCCATTTCTGCTTGATTCATTCTAAATATTTCCAACTGAAGTATTGCATTATTTCCTACATATCACTAATTAGAACTCCTCTTCCCCTTCCTGTTTCTTTTTCTTTCACTGAATTAAGATTCCTCAAGATATATGAGGAAGGGACCTGATCTCTCATATTCTAGAAAGCTCTATGGACACACACAATCATGTCAAACTATTATACAGAGAAGTTATTTTGTATTGATAAAGACTGAAGAACTCTAATATACTTTACATAAAGAATACTGAGAGTTTATCTGAAAAAATCAACATACTTTGCTCACTTACCTGAAGCCAATTTATTCCAATGTAGTGAATACTTCAATAATAAATCATAGATAACTGTAATACTTTGATAACTATGTTGCCCATAGTAATTAATTGTTACAAAAAATTGAGTTTAAAATATAGTAAAGTATGAGGAAATATAGTACATTAAATTGCATATTTAATGTGTTAAATATCAAGCTATGAAGATTTACATGTATTTAGGGCATTACTTCCTAGATTAGAATGACATGCCAAATTTTACAGCTTTATTAATATTAGCTACATATTTACAAATAAAATGTACCTCCCTAGAATTAGCCAACTATGGAACAATTGGCTATTTTGCCCAATACTGATCTAACTAAATATATTTCAGGCTCTATTTTATTATCTAAATACATGTATTTGCTTTTTTAAAACTCAATTAAGCAAATTTCCCACCCCCAAACTCTTCAAAATAACAAATTCAAAGCAATCAGTATCAATGTAGATGACTTTGAAAACAAAATACTTACATCGGGCTGGCATTCAAGGAGCAATGATCCACCATCATTTCTGGGAGGAAATCCAACTTAAAAGCAGCCATCACTTCTCTGCTTACCACAAACCACTAATGCTAGATCACTGTCCTGTCGAACCAATTGAATACCACCACTTAAGTTCTGCAGGTCTTAATACACTGAGCCACATAGAAAAACATTCAAACCACAGGAACATAAGCTCAGGGAGACCAGCAACAGACACCACAAAAACAGGCTGGACTGGGAAAGAAACATGAGGACCAGGATTAAAAAGGGGATGTGACCATATGAAGAGACTCAGCTCAGTATACAATGAAAATGCTGATGCACTGGACTTGTTTTGTGCAATTTCCCCTACTCAAGCAGTATTGAGCGCACTGTTAGATAAACAGTGTCAGATCCACAAAGATGTTTGTGTGCAACAGAGCAGAAGGAACTCTAACTTACTTCATAATTCTAATCTCTACTCGAAAAAAGTGATAGTAAATATTGCATTTAAATGGAACAATATTACAGGACTCAGTAATACACCGAGTTCCTAGTGTATGTACTCATTACATTATGCTCCTGATATGAGGCAAGATAATATTATAAAGTAGTGCATACTGATTTGATACAGGCAAAAATAATATGTAACTAGTCTTACCCCACCTGCTATTTCCCAGTAAGATTTATAAACCCAGATATAAGGAATTATAAGGGAGATGAGTAGTTTAAAAATGTGAAAAATAATTAAACAAATATTATTTCTGCCTTGAATATATTAACTATACAAGAGACACTATATATACAGGTATTCCTTAACTTGCAACTGTTTAATGACATTTCAAAGTTATGTCGTCCTTGGAAAAAGTGACTGACGACTCGCCCTTGATGACTGTTGCATCCCCCCCACAGTCATGTGATCAGTTGATTTGCATTTATGACTGCCATATCTTGCAATCATGTGATCACAATTTGCCACTTTTCCAGGCAGTTTTAACAAGGAAAATCAACTGGGGAAGCCAGATTCACTTACGGATTGGGAGGTTTTATTTAACGACTGCAGTGATCACCCTAAAAACTGTGGTTAAAAATGGTCCTAAAATTGGGTCTAGTCACATGACTAGGCCCAATTCTTTTGGTTCTAGTCATGTGCTTTAAACTGCACCAAGTTACAATGGAAATTCCGGACCAACTTGTGGTTGTGAGTCAAGGACTACTGGTAATTGCCAGCTCTGAAAATTCATTGTTAAAGACATTCAGAAACTATTCGAACATTCTTGAAAATATAAACAAATTACTAGTATGATTTTTCCTTCATAGAAATGAACAATACTAATATTATGTTGAAATTATTACTTTGCATACTAAACATTTTTCTCAAGATACAAGCTCTATTGGATTCAAATTCAGGGTTTAATCCTGTAAAAACAATGCAGCTCTAAAAATGCTGTTGAATAAATCTCTGTAATCTAACTGTCGGCAAATATTTTTCTGAGTATATAATTGTCCTTATTTATCATGTAGCAAGTAAGCTGTGTAGATACTAAATAAATAAAAACATGCCATAAAATGTTCTACGTAAAAGGCTTCCTAGCAACAGGAGCCATGGTTGCCTGTCTTATATCTACTTCCAACTCCCCTATGCCACCATGAGATAAAGAGATACACACACACACACAATTCTATCAAAATACATGTCACGTACACCACCTATGACAGCCTAATTTTAAAACCCTGCAAAATTTCATTTTTAAAAATCACATTCATTAGAATATCCAGATATAATTCTGTACTTTTTCCCCCAAAGTGAACTGCCATACACATTTAATGCAATAATTTATATCTACTTCAAATATATGTGCTTGTTTACAATTGCATTTTATATTTACTGATTCTGGATAACACCACGATAGGTTATATTTGCTGATTCAGTATCAATTTTCCTCCACAACATATTAGGGCAAAAAGTATACTCACATTATTTTCTTCAGTTTTTCCCCTTGGTAAAATCAATAAACATCTGCATTTAACATGGCAAATACCAAGATGTTAAAACATTTTTTTATCTCACTCATGTATTACTTCTTATTAATTTATTAATTAGTTTTCAAATGTAGCTTGATTCTATTTCCCATTAATCTCACAAAGAAGGAGGAATGATTAACTGTGAATCCAGTAATCTGGAGAATTTGAGATAACAAATTTTCTACCTATTTCTACATAGATGAGAAGACAGAGAATGCCCCTATAAAAGAGCCTAAAAGAGAAAATCCTGCCACATATTTAATAATCTGAGAATTGTAGGTAACAAAATACATCCAAAATTTGAACTAGGCTTATTCACAGCTGGGCTTATCTAGAAGTAAATATACCATATTTTTTGGAGTATAAGACGCACCAGAGTATAAGACACAGCTTAGTTTTGGGGGAGGAAAATAGGGGGGGAAATCTGTGTACCAGGTATTCATCTTGTTAGCATCCTTAGTCTGGTCAGCTTCAACACATTATTTTATCCCCTGGTTAGGGCTGAAAAGGGGCGTTGGTCTTACCTGATATGCTCCTTTTTGTGGAGGTAGAAGAGCAGCCAGGAATGGGTTAACTCCATCTTGTTAACCTATCAGGACTGAGTCTGCAAAGCCTTTTAAACCATCTTCCTGCTCTCCTTCCTGCTTTTTGATGAAGGCGTTGACACAGACTGACGTGTAGAGCTGAAACACTAAAACATAACTGTCTACCCCCTACACTCCCTAAGCCCAGGGGATGAAAACAAAAAAATTCCAGGACTATACACTACCACAGGGAGGGACTGGCTGCTGTCTCCACCTCCATGAGAAGGAGCGTATCATGTAAGACCAACGCCCTTTCTCCATAGAGGTGGAGCCAGTAGCAAGGAATGGGACATACCAAAGCAGCTGTCCTACTGGGTGGGCCTGTCCTGGAGCGAGGAACCCTGGGCAGAGTGGACTCTTTGGAGCACCCGCCTCTGCGGAAGCATGAACGTCCCAGCTTGTAATGGCGATTAAAAGGAGAGGGAGCAGACCACGTAGCCACCCGGCAGACTTCCTCCAAGGAAGCCTCAGTGGACCAAGCCGCAGAAGTAGCAGCACTCCTGGTGGAATGAATGGTGATATGTCTAGGGGCCGGTAAAGCCTGACTCTGATAAGCCCGGGAAATACAGGTCCGCAGTCACCGTCCGATGGTTGCTGACGAAACTTTCTGTCCCAGATGGCTGGCTTGGAATGAAACAAAAAGGGATTCTGAGCGCCTAAAAGAGGCAGTTTGCTTAATGTAGATGCGGAGAGCCCTCTAGACATCTAGCGTATGCCAGGATCATTCCAAACGATGAACTTGTGTAGGAGAGAAATTAGGTAAAACCAGTTCCTGCGCCCTGTGGAACGATGAATTTATCTTGGGAATAAAAGACGGATCCAGGCATAAAATCACCCTGTCAGAGTGAAATACACAAAGATCTGCCCTGACCGATAAAGCCCCTAATTCTGATATGCGTCTACCCAAGGTGATAGCTACTAAAAAGGAGACCTTGTAGGAGAGAAAACTCAGGCCCACTTCTCTGAGAGGCTCAAATGGGCTCCTGGTAAGGGAGTCCAATATGTTAGTGAGATCCCAGGTGGGGAATCTATGTACTACAGATGGTCGCAAATTAGTGGCCCCATTGAGGAACTGCTTCACCCTAGGGTGTTGAGACAAAGATTGCCTAGCATCCCCTGACAGGACTATGGATAAGGCCACCACATGTTGCCTAAGGGTATTAGGGGATAATCCTTTCTCTAATCCAGCCTGCAGAAAAACTAGGATGTCAATGATGGATACGTCCGTAGGGATAAGCCCTCTCTTGGTGCCCCAGTCACAGAAAGCCTTCCAAGTGACGTCATATATGCGGTTGGTAGAAGCTCTGCATGAAGCCTAGATCGTCCTGATGACATTAGCTGGGAACTTGTCCTCCCTCAGTAGCCTGCGCTCAAGCGCCAGGCAGTCAGTTGGAGCCACCAAGGTTCCGGGTGAAATATCACTCCCTGGCTGAGAGACCTCTTGCCAAGAGGGATTTTCCAGGGTGGAGCCACCGATAGATTCAGTAGATCCACGAACCAGGGTCACCTGGGTCAATGGGGAGCGATGAGAATGAGTTCTCCCCTCTCTGCCAGCATCTTCCATAGGACCCTCGGAATTAACGGTAGAGGGAGAAATGCGTACATCAGCCCCAACGGCCATGAGCTGTGCAGGGCATTCGCTCCAGGCATTTCAAACCTGGTGTAAAATCTCGGAAGCTGGTGGTTGTGCCTGGAAGCAAAGAGGTCCACTAAAAAAATGCCGAAGCGGTCCACCACTTCCTGGAACAGATGAGGATCTAGTTGCCATTCAGCTTGGTCTATCGACGATCGGCTGAGCCAATCTCTGCTTGGGTGTTTGATACCCCGGAGATGTGAGATGCCTGAATGGACTGGAGTTGAGTTTCGGCCCGGAGACCCGGGCCCAGGGCTTCTAGCATCAGTTGTTTGGATTGAGTCCCCCCTAGGCGGTTGATGTGTGCCTTGGCTGCCACGTTGTCCATGAGGATCAGGATGTCCTGTCCTGATACCCGGTCCTCGAATGACCGAAGCGCTAGGTGGATTACCCTGAATTCCAGCCAGTTGATGTTGTGGGTCAAGTCCCCCTGAGACCATTGTCCCTGTGCCATGGCTGATTGGAGATGGGCCCCCCAACCGAACAGGCTGGCGTCTGTCGTGAGGACCAAGTGAGTAGGTTCCCTGAACTCAGTGCCCTTGGCAATGGCCCTGGAGGTCCACCACTGGAGGGAGTGGACGATCTCTGGAGGGACCTGAATCCTGGCCGACGACGTGCCCTTGAAGGACGTTGAAATGGAAAAAGGAACTACTGGAGGTTCTGCAGTGAAGACGAGACCAAGGGACGATGGAGAAGCACAAGACCATCTTGCCCAGAAGTTGAGACAGCTGTAGAGGAGAGCTGTATTTCGCTGCAATGATACGTCTCACCAATTCTCTGAGGCTGGACTGACATTCTGGAGACAGATACACCCTCAATCCCACTGTGTCTATGATTGCCCCCCAGTGGTAAAGGCAAGTGGTGGGATCTAGATGACGTTTGGACAGGTTTATCGAGAATTCGTGTTCTCTGAGGGTTTGTAGAGTGATGCTCAGGTCTGACCTGGCCTAGGATTCTGACTTGGATAGAAGAAGAACTTCGTCCAAATAAAACTGGACCCTTATGGGAAGTATCCTGAGATGGCCTGCTAAGGCTGCCATTATCTTCTTTGTGAACACCCTGGGGGCCGAGGACAGGCTGAATAGAAGGGCTTGGTACTGATAGTGCTTCCCTGAATATGAGAAGCGAAGGAACTGCCTGTGTGCAGGTAGAATAGGGACGTGAAGGTCGGCCTCTTCAGGTCCACTGATGTAAGTAAGTCGTCCTCTCTCACGCCTTGCAGGATGGTTAAGGGGGACTGCATTTTGAACTGATGGTAAACTACGTGACGGTTCAGGGACTTGAGGTCCAGAATTGCTCTCCATCCCCCCGAGGATTTCTTCAGTAAGAACAGACATGAATAGAATCCTAGACCGCGTTGCTCCTGTGGTACACTTTGGATTGCCCAAATCGCTAGTAGATGTTGAATGGCCGAAACCATGAGAGACCTCTTGGTCTGGTCTCTGGATACAGGACAGCGAAGAAAAAGACTCGGGGGCCTGGAGAGGAATTCCAGAGAAAGATAGTACCTGTTTCCCTGACCCAATTGTCTGATGGTGTGATGCTCCACCGGTTGGCGAAAAGAGCCAGACGTTCTCCTATGGGAGGATCGCTGGAGCAGTCATTTGTAGCGCCTAAAGGGGCGCCCTCTGCCACCCCAGAAAAACCTTTTGGAGGGTCCTGTGTGTCCTTGCCTGCCCTGTCTAGTGAATGATATTTGTTGTGGACGCGGGTAGTTAAATCCGCTATCCGAACCCTGAAAGGACCAATTCCGGGGATGAGGGGCAGGGCGATACTCAGAACGCCTGGACAAACTCGGGAGAACCTTGCGTTTGTCCTTAGTCTCAATCAGCAGGGGATCAAAGGACTCTCAAACAATTTGTCTCCCGCATAGATGGAAGAAACCAATTGCCATTTGTTCCTATAATCGGTTTGCCATTGATGCAACCACAACAGGCGTCTAGCCGTAACTGATGAGCCAACTGACCTAGCTGCGAAGCGGGAGGCATTTAATGGGGTGTCTGTCGAAAATTCAACGGCAGCCATGATCTTGTTAAGATCCTGATGTGACCGGGAGTCGGAAATGGGCAAACGTTCCTGTAGCTTTTCTAACCAAAGAAGCGCTGCTTTGCTAAAAAATGATGCAGCTGTGGAAGCTCTAACTGACCATGCAGCTGCTTGGTGGGTCTTGACCAAGGCCAGAGGGCTTCCTCCAGGGGACCTGTCAAAATCGAATGTTGGGAAAGGGCCACTATGGGAGCATCAATGGAAGGCACCTGGAGGGCCTTCATGAAATCAGGATCCATGTTATAAAACTGTTTATCTAGACTACTGGGGTTGGAACCTGATCCAGGGGATGCCCATTGCCTATGTAATATGTCATAGAACCTCTTAGGTAGGGGACCTCCTCAGTTTCTATACTAGGTTCCTTAAACAGGTGATCAGCTGGAACAGAAAGGCCAGGGTCAGGGACAGGGGCGGAGCTATCCCAGTGATGCAGAGGTGAAATCCAGGCGCTCTGGAGGAAACCTCTGGATCTTGGCGCTTTCGGGGGTCTTCGGATCCGAAAC
>JANHFT010001963.1:44310-55633 GCA_032467955.1 Pseudoxenodon macrops | reverse complement strand
TTTTATTACTGGCTGTACACCGCCCTGAGTCTTTCGAGAGAAGGGCGGTATATAAATTTAATAAATAAATAAATGAAATAAAAGTATTGGCGGATTAGAAGCTTATCCAATCCGATGCACAGTCTCCTAGAAGAGAAGTAAGACTTAAGAACTCAAGATCTCCAAAATGGGCTTAATAGGATTGCAGGAGTTGACCGCTTTAGTTTTGGGGGTGTGGGTGGGTGGGCGTATTAACACGTAAACAAACGACAACTCAAGACTATGAGATCATGCCGGCATTGCCCGGCTGAGTGATCTCTCCTGAGCAGCCGCAGCTAATCCCACTCCCCTCAACCAGACGAGCAGAAAGCTTGGGTCGAGCCCAATCTCGTGGGACTTTCTTCAGCTGCGCGGGACGGGCTGCCTAACGGCCGTCTTCCACAACAGCACCGACATGCCCGCCACTTGGCAGAATTCCCGCCGCGCAACACCCACCCACCTGCCGACGGCTACCGAACCTTCCCGCCCCCTCAACAAGGCAAGAAACCGCCCCCCGGCTTCGGCCAACGGCAGCTCTTACTTGCGATTCCCCCCTTCATTCCGCCGTCTCGGGACTGCACGGAGGGATCGGTCGTGAGGTAGAACAGGAGGAGCGGCTGCGCTTCCCGATTTCCAGATGAGCATTCCCGGAAGCCAGCTCTTTTGGGTGATCGTCCGATCCGCGCGCGACTTTCATTTCCGGATCATTTTGACCGTCAGGCTGCGTGATTGGCTTTCTGCGGTGGAAGCGCCTTACAAGCCTTGGTCGCGATACTTCCTCTCCGTCGGGCCAATCGGAGGAGCCGCAACGCTGCGCAGGCGCACGATGGATCGGCATTGAAGTCCTTGAAAAACCTGGACTGTGGATTGGTCTTCTGAGGTGGTGGGATGCTTGCGGCAGCAGTTCGAGGGCTAGCCCGGGTCGGGCTGAGAGGTGATCTTGCTTAATTGCCTGGCTCTCATGGGAGAATTGGGTGGAGTTTCACTTCGCTGGTGGGACAATGTTGGTTATTAGCACTGTTGGTAGAAGGGCATCGATTTTTCTGGAGGACATGTCTTTTTTTTCTTTTCTTCCCACGGGTTGCCGGGTAATGTAGTTCGCTAAGGAGATGAGGGAACTATAACGGAGTCTTTATAACCCCCTCATCAAAACTACAATTCCCGTGATTCTGTAAAGATGGAGGTATGGACAGTTACTATACATACCGTGGTGAGAACAAACACTTCTTTCTATTATGAACAGGAACTTAACCGTAGTGTCTCTTCCCTGTTCTGTCGGTTGTTTTTTTTTTTTGCTCTGGGGTTCCTAAACTTATATTTGTCCACCGTTTTAATCTACCACAGTTTGGATTACTGTATAATCTTATCTATCCCAAATAAACGTACAAATCACAGTTCATGTATTTTTATCATACTAAAATGAAAAGTTATTTTGGAGCAATGTGATTTTGTTCTGTTTTCCCGAATGAACAGTGTTAACAGAGCTGCCTAGTATTTTAAAGCACATCTCCGTAGAAATATATACAAGAAAATTCATGTAAACACTTATGTAGTACTTGCTTATGTAGTATTTGCTCCTTAGATGAGTACAATATTTCAACATAATATTTTTGTGTATGAATCTCTAAACTATAAAGCAATAGTAGTTTAGTTAATAGTAGTTGTTCGGAAGTCTTTTCAGTAGCATCTTTTCAGGGATTTTCTGTTGGTTATCCAATGGAACATTAGCTTTGGGCCACTTACAATTATGGACCAATTTGGGCCACTTACAATTGTGGACCACTTGTGATGATAGTTACATAATTCGTTTATTAGCATAAAGAATAATATATAATCTTATAGACTTTTTTTCAATTTTGTAGCTGCTGGGCGCCCTGCAGTCCTATTGCAGACCAGGTTTGAAGGGAAATCTTCTGCTGAAACTAAGCGTAAGTCTGATTTACTTAATATTCAAGCAGCATTTTCAATATGAACAGTTTAGGCAGGTCAACAGTTTATTTCAGTGCATCTAGAATATTAATTTTTTGAGTGGCTAAAGGAATTCCAAAATGTTCTATCTAATTCATGCTTAAGATCCTGCTAACACTGTAGTGTTTCCCTAATTTTAATGTTAAGATATTGCTGGACTATAATTCCTTTTATTGTTGCTAGGGATTGTGGAATTTGTAATCCAACAATATATAGACATCCTAGAATGGAACCACTAGTTCCTTCCTTTTATGTTAGTACATTTGACTTGCAATCATTGCAAAACTTTATGTTATAATTTGCGGCCAAGTTTTTAAAAAATTAGGAGTTTTTTAGTGTTTTTTATGTCCGGAATATCTCAGCAGAATAATTACAAGTCTTTTTAGCAGTTCTTTTTAATATTGTTAATTGCTTTCTTTAAAAAATATTAAAATATCTTGAACTAGTTTCTGCAGGCTATAAAAGATTGGGGAGGGAGATAAAACATGCTCAGATTAAATTCTAGGACAAAGGAGTTACTGAAACATATTGGCTCTTGTTTGGTTTCAGTGAGATCTCTGGATGAGGTTGCACTCTCCTTCCAGGTTTCTGGACTTAGAGTACCTGGTAGCGCAGTTGGTGAAGGCTCTGACTAAGGTAGCCTTTTTATAGGTGCAGCTGGTACAACTTTACCTGCTCTATGGAGCAGTGGTGCCAGTGACCTGTGGTTATATGGTTAGATTACTGCAATGTACTCCATATGGAGCTATCCTTAAAGATGATGGAAAAAGTACTAGTGGCATAATTTATGTCAGACTAGCTACTGATAAACACATTAAATTTTTTGCAACCTAACTTGTTCTTTGGCTGTTGTATTAATTATTTATAGGTTTCTGAACTGAATTTAGAAATACTTTTGACCTTTTGCATGGTCGTATATCAAGTTACTGATGAGGTTCTATTTTTCCTTCAAAATGATTACTTCTGCTTGAACATTATTTGAGAAACCTCTCAGGGGTCACCTCTGCAATAAGTAAAGGAACTTGGACTTGGACTTAGTCTTTCTCTGCCGTTGCCTGCCTCTGATGTCAGGGATCTCCTTACTCTTATAATACACCTGAACCCTTGTATTGTCAGTCTTCTCCAAAGCCCATATTTGATGTATGTGGATTTTTGGTTTTAAATTGTTGACCTGTACATTATTGTAAACTGCCCAGAGTTAGCAGATTGTGGCAATGTCCAAGTAATATAAATAAATGCATTTTGTTACCCATTTACAAATGTTGAAACATTTAATGTAAAAAACCCTTTTAAACTTGTCTCATTGAGGATGACTACAGTTATCTTCCCACATTATCTCTGTAAAAATCTGAATGTTTCAGGGATCAGTCCATTTGGTGAAAATAAAGTTCTTACTTCATCTCACCCTCTGGTCCAAGCATAGTTGGAATAACTTTAAGCTTGCTTTAGCTATATAGTAACACACTAAGTGGTGAAAGATTACTGACACCCCCATCCCCCTAAACTGCATTCACTACCAAATCTGAGATGTCTCCCCCCCCCCCACATCCCCTATTTATCAGTTGGTGTCCTTGTAAGAAGCCTTAAAAGCAAGTTGAAGTGTTCCTGAGTAGTGATAGGGGAAAAAACCTGTGGCCCAGTAAACCAAATTGTTTCTATTCACTGACTATAACTCCAACATAGCATGCTAACCTAATAGGAAGGGATAAATAATAATAAGTCCATATGGATGGGTTTCTCTGAAAACATTCCAATGTCATACTGTGCCTGCCTTTTCTTTATCTTGCCTTTGAAACATAGTGGGCAAAACTCTGGTTCTCCTTTCACTTACGGTCACTCATCAAAGTGTCAAAGGGGTTCAGCATACACTCTATTATTTCTTATATGCATGCCATGCATATATAATTATGTTGTGTTTTCAAGTACAACAGGTTGCTTTACTTTAGCCAGGTTTTGGCCCCAACTATTATTTGCATAACTTGCTAATTTTATTTTTTTTAATTATTTTTTAATTAATAAAAAAAGAGCAAAACAAGAAACTATTTTTTTTCCTAACTTACCATTCTGAACTTTTATTTTTAGCCACAATTAGACCCAAGGATGAAATAGCACAGAAACAGCTGTCTGCCTTTGGAGAATATGTTGCTGAAATTCTGCCCAAATATGTTCAACAAGTCCAGGTGAGTTCTGCCAATTTTTGGTCTTATACTAGGAATTGCCAGCTCACTTTGGAATGGAAATGTGTACTAAAGAGTGCCTAGGAAGGCACAATATTTTTTTTCCTGCTCCAGTGATGCAACCTTAAGTTTAAATTCTCTCATAATCCAACCACTTTTATGTTTGTTTATATCATTGCTATCCTGCTTTTCATAAATAAATGTGTTAAGTAGTATTTAAATGAGTAGTAAAGAGCAGATAAGGCATTTCAGTGGGAAGCAGGAATCAATCCAGACCTGGATTAAATATTCTTACTTAATTGTTGAAATTACTCCGCAACTCTGTTGGATTGGCTACCTAAAACTCACAGATAATTTCAGATCCTCCTGGGAAAAAGTAATGGAAAAGACATAAAGCTATCATGATTTTTCCAGTAATGCTATTTTACCATGAGGGCTAGATGAAGCTAAACTTGCCTTAAAATAAAGGATTTTAGATACAGAAGATCAAATAGAAACTACTGCCTTCCCATAGGATATATGTATAATTAATCAAATTTTAGCTCCCAATCAGCTTCATATTTATACCAATTAGCACCCCTAAATTTAGGAGGGGTTTAGTCTGTTTTGACGCTTTCCCATATCTGTTTTGTAAAGGGAATATAAATAATCTATTTGGAATCATTGTCCCTCAGAGAATAGCCTATATTCTTCTTTATTGCCAGATTTACAGGGACATTTGTCACCAGCTGAATATCTCTCTTTTAACTAAATTTCCAGGTTTTTCTATTATTTCTATTTATACTATCAGATGATAAAAATGATTCTTTGTCTCTTAAAAAGTAGGAAAGTTGTTATATTATGTATATATCCACCCAAAATTTCCAATAGCAATTATTGCTGCAGTTAGTTGCTCATTTTACTTTTTTTTAATGTTATTTTATACACACACTCACACAAATACATACTCACACGCACACATACAGACATACATACACACACGTATACAGTTGCATTTATCATTGACTTTAAAATTCCTTCCTCCATTCCTCAAAGCTTTAATTACATTTCTATATATATGCTACCACTTTAAACCCTACTTATTTTTATACCAGGTAGATTAACTTATTGGCATAATGGTGGCTTTAATTCTCCTGTATGGAGAATTAGTGCAGGGAAAGCACCCCAGAGGGAGACCACATCTGCGATGTAAGGATATATGTAAGAGGGATCTAAAGGCCTTGGGAATGGACATTAACAGCTGGGAAACCTTGACCTCTAATCGTTCAGCTTGGAGGCTAAAGATGCAGCATGGCCTTCTCCAATTCGAAGAGACACTTGTTAGGCAGACTGAGGCAAAGAGGCAGTCCTGGAGCCAGCAAAATCCGGGGGCTGGACAGAATGTATCTGCCCTCAGTGTGGAAGGGATTGCCATTCTCAGATTGGCCTTTTTAGCCACACTAGGTGCTGCTTTAGAACCTCTTTCCAGAGCACGATACCATAGTCTTTCCAGACTGAAGAATGCCAATGATGGTAGCTTTAATTTTAAGATTGTAAATTTTGCTAGTCGATGCCGGAAATAAAAGATTAGCACTAAATGAGCCTGTTTAGCATTACATAAGAAGCTAATCCTTTTAACGTATTTACTTTTTTCTTTCTCTACCAGATAACATGTTTCAGTGAGCTGGAAATTTTAATTCATCCAGATGGAATCCTTCCTGTGATAGCTTTTCTGAAAGAGCACACAAATGCCCAGTTCAGAAACATAATTGACCTGACAGCAGTCGATATTCCAAGTCGGCAATACCGTTTCGAAGTAAGATCTACATTTCAATATGTACTGCCTGTAGAATTCTATGATACATTTAACACAAAGGCTACTAAGGTTAAAGGGTTAGGGTTAGGGTTAGCTACTGGTTGCATAGCTTGTCTGTTCAGAAAATGTGAAAGTATTCTTCTTGCAAATTCACATCCTTAGGATCTACCTAGCTTCATGTTTCCTGACTTCCAGGTGTCCTATCAGGAAGTTTTGGGACAAAGGTAGTTTTTTTCCCACCTTCTGTAGATGGAAATTGTTACCAATGCAGAAATATTTCTCATATTTAACATTATACACCATATGACATAAAAAGAAAAGTTTTATTTTGTAAAATTTACAAGAAAGTTCCTTGGTTGCTTAAAATTGCTTAAAATGTTGCTTAAAAGAAATAGTGAAGGCTGTTTTTCCCTCCCCACCAAGAGGTATTATATTTGCTTGTGTAAATTTCCTTAAATGAATATGACAGCCATTTAGGATTCAATCTCACTGCATGAGATTCAAGGATACAAGTAGAAGATTCAACAGTACATATGGGGGGGTGTTCAGGGAGGTGCATGAGCATACAAAAGAGGCACATGGAGTGTTGGGGAAGGTGCATGAGGGTGGTACATGGAAGGTACGGTGAAGCTCAGGGAAGGTACACAAGCCTCTAAGGGAGGTGCAGTTCACCTGATGTGTGTGTACGCGCTGTCGAAATTAAATCTTCACTGAATCCATTCAAAACAACCATTACTGCTGGAGAATGTTCTGGTAGACTCCTCATCTGCTCTGCTCATTCTTTCAGTGTTTTAAGAATGCTGTGTATCTTAGCCAGAATGAGAAGATGGCTAATTGGCATCCTCTTCTGTATCTGATCTTTGATTCAAAATATAACATGGGCATTTTTTGCTGTCTTATAACTGCTCCTGAATTCCTGGTGATCTTTTCATCGCCTTTCTGATCTTTTTCCTATCCATCAAAACTCTGAAGATGGTGGAATGGGCCAGTCCTTCTTGTGCTATGATATTCACATTCTTTCTGGGACCATGCGCTTTGATGATCTTTACCTTCAGATCAAATCAACGGGTTTCCTTTGCTTCTTCTTCAGCTGAGCTGGACAGCTTTCTCTTTTCCTTTGAAAATATTGCAAGCAAAAATAAGGTGCTAAGAGCCCATTGCAAAGTGCTCTAGGTAAAAGAGAAAAAGAGTTGAAGAGATAGATGCTTACACAATAATTTAACTGGTTCACAACAATTTATCTTCAGTGTTCGGGTGGGGGAGAGGCAATAGTGTTTTCCTTGCCTGCTAAAAACTTCATTCCCTGGGTATAGGGATCACTACTAGCAGACTTTTAAATATTCTGCTAGCATATTTTAATTTTATTTCTTATATTAAATATTTAGTTATACAGTCTGCCTTTGTTTTTAAGTGGCTCCCCCCTTCATGGTCAGTTTGTTTATATTATAGCCTATGCAAAACAATCTAAATTTTATTTTTTTACTATTGGAGAGAGCGAACAACTGTGATGGCCGGACGTTACATACAGTCCATTTGTGAGGAAAAGCCAGAGTTCACGGGAAGGGATAGAAAGTCATAAAAATAGTTTACAGAGTTGAAGATCAGGAGCTTAGATAACAGACAGGCAATAACTCCTACAGCAATATTCCTTCACTGGTTATTTTATCCTATTACTATGCAGATGATCTCTGTCACATTCAAAAGCACAGAGTCAAAAATATATAACCCTCCCCTTCCAGCAGAAACAACAAGAAATAACTTGGGGAAAGAAAGCAAAAGCAAAGAGGGAAGAGAGAGAGAAAAAGAAAGAAAGAATGGGAAGAAAGAAAGAATTGACATATGTACTTGTACCAAAGAAGGGAGAGGCAAATGAAAGAAAATTACCAAATACAAATTTGCCACATAAACAAGGTTGCTGAATAAATACCGGTAGGCTTCAAAAAAAAGATAGCAGGACATGCAATTGGATTGCTAATACATGATGGAGCATAGAAAGAATAAGAAATTAAAAGAGAGGAAGAGGTATTTCTTTTGATGACTACAACTAAGTCTTTGTGTAGAAAGTAGATCAGGGGTGTCAAACCGAAGGCCCAGGGACCAGATTCGACCCATAAGATGCTTAGATCTGGCCACCCTTCAAACAAAGGAATGGCCCACGGTGCCACTGCCAGTGAAAACGGAGCTCGGGAGGGCTGCGGGTGGCCCCCCAGAGGTCTGTTTTCGCTGGCAGAGGATTGTGGGAAGCCGTCACAGCCAAAAACAGCTCAGGCCCATTTTTGCTGGCAGAGTGCTCGGGCCACCACAAGCACCCGTGACACAGGTGATGTCGAGCTGCCCCCCCCTCACCACCCCTCCGAGGTCAAACACAACCCTTATGCAGCCCTCAATGAAATTGATTTTGACACCCCTGATGTAGATCATGCCAGTAGTTGCCAGAACCCTCAATATTTATAATAAGAATTCAATTTCTTATTATAAAGAAACAGAATAGTTCAGAACAAGAAAGAGGATGAGCCAAGAATGAATTTTGTTTCCATAACGTTTAATTTATGCAGTGAATATAAGAGTGACAAGGTTGAAAGAGATGATGACTGCAATTAAAATTACAGTTGAAAATGTTAACAGTTGGAAATATATACAAATGACATCACTTTGTTAGTTAAAAAAACTTAGATTATTATGAAAGTAAAAAATGGAAAGTGAATATTAAATATTAAAACAACAAGGGTAAAGTCTGGCATTATCAAGATGAATGGAGTTCTGGGAAATCATATTTCTTCTATAGTATCCAGAGGATTTTTTCAGCTAAAATTAAAAAAAAAAGCCAAGCCAGTCAGATCACTACAAAACATCATTTTGTAAATCATGTATATCAGAGAAAGTAAGATCTATCTTCCATCCCATTTTAGATGTATGTGTATCAACCTGTTATTGTCAAAGTGGAAATTAGTGGAACAAGAGCTCTTGATTCTCAGCCAAATAAAGTTGCTTGTAAATAATGATTAGATGATATTATTCACAATCAAGAAAAGATCAGCCCAAGGTTGATTTGCTTGCAGAGGAATTAAGGCAGAATTTGATCCTTGTGTTGTCACTTGTGCATATGGATATGTGTGTCTGTTTCTCTGTGGGTGTGTCTGTATAACTATCTAGGGTTTCCTATATACTTCTGGATTCAAACGTTTTTGATCTAATCTTGTGTGAGTTTTCTGTGTGAACCTGTTTTGAAGCCTGGATAATTACTCCAGGTTTGGAGGATAATTTAAAACAACTCATAACGATTTTACAGGTGGAGTGTCTGCTAAATGTCTCTGAAAAATAATTTAATATTGATATGCATTGGACTTATTTGCACAGATGTTATCCCTGTTGGGATTTATCCCTTTACTCCTGCCCACCCCCCTTTTTGGCTGCATACAATTTTGGTTTTGTTAACTCATGAGTTTGCTGAGAAAGCACCTTTTAATCCATCGTTTCAATTCTTTCTTTCTTTTTACAGTGTCTAAAATCTTTTCACTTCACTATTTTTACTTTTTTTGTCATAGATTGTCTACAATTTCTTATCTCTACACTATAATTCCCGAATCCGTGTGAAAACATATACTGATGAACTGACACCGATTGAGTCTATAATACCATTATTTGAAGGGGCGAATTGGTATGAAAGAGAGGTAAGCATTAGGGATGATAACTCTGGGAATCTAGTAAGGAATTGGTTTCTTTCCCATTGCCATTTATTAACACATTTGAAAATATTCATTCATTTATTCAAGAAAATTTATATCGTTGCCCAACTCATTCACAGGAACTTTGAACAGCTTACAGTAGTTGAGTTTGTGATACCAACATTGCTTAAAGCCCCAATACTGCTGGTATCATGACTTTGGAGATATTATTCCTTATTTGCAAATCAGCCATTCTGACAGTTGCCGTCTAGATTACTTGTAAATCTTTTAGGAAGTGATAAACGTTCATTTCTTCTATTTTTCCCCCCACGCATGCTAATATTTTTATTTCAAGGAATGTACTAGTGCTTCTATACTAGGTATTGAGAATACCTTCTCAATGTGATGCTGATTGTATATTAGAAATGCAATCTAAAATCTACATATAAATACAGAGAAGAATTTTGGTTTTCCAAATCCAAATTAAAAAATGGCTTTTTATCTCTTTTGACGAACAGATGTTATCTTAATGGTAAGATTTGGAGTGAACCAAATGAAAATGAAAAAGAGTTTTATGTTTACTCGAACCAAAAGCAAACTGGATAATTCAAATAAGCACCATCTTTTTCATATTACAGAGGCAATCTCTGTTAGTGTTGCAAAAGGAAAGTATAGCATCATAGGTGAATGGCATGCCAAGATGAGTTGTGATAGGCGATATTTGATTACTCTAAATCATTCCAGATGTGCAGGATTTGTGTTTAGTGGTTTGGGGATTAAGAAATTGTCATGATATACAAGGAAACGTGACAAGAATAGATCATAGTGTTTATATATAATGCATATTTTGCAAAACCGTGTTTAGTATACTTAGGGATTAGGGAAAAGGAGAGCAAAGATGAAATGTTTTAAATCACACTTAGATTCCATTCATTTTCAAATATTTCCCCTCAGTTTGAACCTGACCTTTTGAAATAGCCCGCTTTTTAAATATAAAACTAACTTTTAGGATTCTTTAATATATCAGCGTGGAAAAATCCCTTTTAATGAAATAAAGATCCATTTGGAACCTCTTATTTTCATCAAGAGAAGTTTATCCAGTTGCTGCTCAACAAAGAAAGTCAAATGTCATTTGTATTTGGGCTTGGTTCTTTGCTAATAGAGATTCTGCTTGTAAATTACCAAATTTTAAAATTGGAGATGTCATCCTTTCTGTTTTACAGATTCTTTGTTGAAATCAGAGCTACATTTGCTTTCATTATTTACACACTATTTTGCAAATATTGCTAACAGGGTGATTTAAATGGATTAGTATATTTCCCCCCACCTAATGTTATATATATTTTAAGGCAGTGAACATACTTAATAATCCTGCTTCCTATTTTCCCCACAGTTATATAAGGTGGATTGTCCTGGTTTAGAGTCACCCAACTGCCTTTTTTTTTTTTTAGTCCAGCATCTTTACCAATCTGGCTTTCTATCATGAAATGCACAAGTTGTTCCATGGACAAACAATGTAGTACATGAAATAGCTGGTTTGAGGGATGGCCTATTTATATGAATGGAACAAAATGGGGATATTCTGTTCTAGGCAGAAATTTACTGTTACTACCCTGTTTCTCTGAAAATAAGACCTCCCTGGATAATAAGCCCAATCAGGCTTTTGAGCACATGCGCTAAAATAAGCCGTCCCCTGAAAA
>JANHFT010001963.1:28083-42031 GCA_032467955.1 Pseudoxenodon macrops | reverse complement strand
GGGGAATGGGTACATTTGCCACCACCTCTGCCCAATTATGTATTTATATATAATAAAAAGAAATAAAACTCGGTGTGAACTTTCTGCTTATCTCATGTACGGGAGACATTGAGCTTTCAGATTGGTTGTGAAATGAAAGAAAATTTTATCTATAAAGTGAAATGAGTTGCTAATTGCATGGTGGTGCGGGAGTTTGAATGCAGTATTGAAAGCTAATTCTGCCGGCTGCTGAGAGTTCAATTCTGACCGGCTCAAAGTTGACTCAGCCTTCCATCCTTCCAAGTTCGGTGAAATGAGGACCCAGATTTGTTGGGGGCAATATGCAGACTCTGTAAACCGCTTAGAGAGGGCTGGAAAGCATGGTGAAGCGGTATATAAGTCTAAGTGCTGTTGGCTATTGCTAAGCCAGCCTGTCAGTCATTGACTCTGTGGGAGAGCCTGAGGGGTTCCAGGTGATGGGTGTGGGTGTTGAGGAATAAAGGAGGGGAGAGACAATGAAAGGAGTTAAAGGAAAACGAACATATAACAAGTAGTGAGCTGAGCTTCTCTTTGAGGCAGCAAAAAAGCCTCCAGGCAAGAAGATCTTCAAGGCTTTGTAACCATTGTCACTACATTTTGATTTATGCTTTCACACTTTTGATAAAAAGCTGTCAGGAGTTTCAATAGCTAGAAAGATGGGAACCTATATCATAGAACTGGACTGACGGGTAATGTGTGTCATTCTGAATTATAGCTGTAATCATGCAGCCACCATTACTTGGAACATTAATCAGAATAGCCTTCCTGGGGTTTCAGTGTCTATTACTGAGGAATATGGAAAGTCATGAGTGAGATGCTCGCCATCTGCCAGCTCATACATGCTTTTTAAAATGTGCAAGAGATTCCAAGCCTGAAATGGTTGCTTCAAATGCTTCAAATTGGGAACAGAATTTCATGGTTTGACAGCATTTATCTTATACTTGGAACAAAGCATGCTGCTTCTGATCTTAGCTTGAGACAAAATGGAGCTGTTTCAAGGAAAGCTTTTAATCCTGTGGTTTGTTTTGTAAATTGCAATAAGCTTGGTTCTCAGTTTTCTTTTTTAACAAGCACAGAAAAATAAGAGCATCTAGACTGCTGTTGGCAAAGAATAGGGTGAGAAGAGTGAATGGGAAAAATACAGCGGTGAAATCCAATTATTATTATTATTATTTTTACTACCAGTTCTGTGGGTGTGGTGTGGCTTGGTGGGCATGGCAGGGGAAGGATACTGCAAAATCTTCATTCCCATCCCACTCCTGGGGTGCGGGCCAGAGGTGGTATTTGCCGTTTCTCTGAATTACTCAAAATTTCCGCTTCTGGTTCTCCAGAACCTGTCAGAACCCGCTGGATTTCACCCCTGGAAAAATAACTGCTTATTTAACTATATGTTTAAAGATAGATGCTTGTTCGGTTCTAATCATCGCTTGCCTGACGCAAGCAATAAGTTACATTTATAATTTTGGGTGACTACTCCAAACATAACTACTGTTAAAAACTGATCTTGGCTGCCAGCCAGCTATTACAACTTGTGATTGATATGTGCAATGGACTGTGCTGGGCATGAACGTTACTAACGATGCTTTTCTAGTGTTTAGCTTGTAACTTGTAAAATGCAACATATACTTGGTCTTGTTGATGTGCTTCTAAATGCTAAAATATCAATGCCATATTGTTGTTGTTTTTTTGTCTGCTTGTTGAGTATTTGTGCCAGACTGTCCAGTACAGAATTGTGTCTATAATTCCACACTGGGAAGAGAAAAACAGCTTGAAGCCAATAGTTAAATAAGTTATTTTTTTTGTCTGTTTGCTGCTGCCCATGGACTCTGTTCAAGTGAATAATTCCATGTGTGCAGTTCTTTGCAGCTCGAATTTCGGTGAATGCTTGTGGAAACAGCCTGGGAAACGTGCTTAAAAGTTTGCTTCCATTATCTCCTATGAAAATGTAAAAAATTTAAAAAAAAAGAAATAGTCACTTCTTTCACTATTTTTTTTCCTGTACGCCTGATGGCAAGGTCTTGATTACCTTTTTACTATATAGATTTGGATTGAAAAACACAAGAACAGCTGGTTTCCTTTCTTCATTCTATCTGTTCCACACTTGAGATTTTTCTAATTTTCTTCCATGTGGAACACATGAGAGTATTTCAAGTTTTGTTTATTTGGAACACGTCCAATTCAAAACATTCTAATAAGTGTATTTTGAATATAGTGAGTTTAGAAAGTTACACTGAAAGGATGTTATGATAAAGCTGTGGAGAATGAACTGGAAGCTGAAAAGTTCTGCAAGCAAAATATTTAACTTGACCTCAAATAATTAAAAGTGTTCCTTCCCACTGGGATTTAGAGCCCAGAACAGCGTCTGGAATGCAGATGTTTTAAGTTATATTAATATTTAATGCACATTAAATGTTAGAAATCTGCAGCAGCATGGGAAATTTCTAGAAACAACAGAAGTCATGCCAATTTCAAAGCAAAAAGTGAAGCAACTTAAGGTGAGTGGATGTGGAAATAATAAATCACAAATACTGTTAAGCTTTGTTTCTAAGAGACGGGTGCATGAATCTTCCTCAATCTCTTTCCCCTTTTGTAGATGATGTGAAACAGCCTCACCATCGTTTTGGTCTCCAGATGTGGTAGAAGAAAGTTATGTGGCTCCCTTAATTCCTACTGTCTTGAGCAACAGTGGATATAATTTAGTATATCTGGAGTGATTGTGGTTGGGGAAGGAGAACACTTGAACTTTTTGCAGTATGTTTGCAATTTTGAAGCAGATTTTCCTTCCTACTATTCTCATCAGTGATGAAAGCACTAAAGATAAAGAGATGGCAATATATCATTTTTAATAGAGTAATTTTCAGAATACCAGGGATGAATAAAGAGGAATTAAATGATAAGCCAAAATGATTACCATGTGAACTATACCAAGGGTCCCCAACCCCTGGGCTGTGGCCCACTACCGGGCTGTGACATATTTGCAACTGGGCCCTGTATGCATGAGCATCTTGTGCGAGCAGCAGGCTGGCATATGTGCATGTGCATTCAGTTCAACCTGCGCAAGTTGAGCTGCATGCGCATGCATTCAAGCCCACCGCTCATGCAAGTTGAGCTACGTGTTCACCGGTCCGCTGCTCACACAGCCCGGTTTCACTCTTCCCCCCCTCTGCTGGGCCGCCAAGCTGCAAATGTTGGGGGCTACTGATCTATACAATAGATATGGGCAGACATTTCATCCACAGAGTATCTCAGGTACACCTCAGGTTGGGGGAACACATACATTAGACATGTATTTTTTCACAAATCCCATTTTTGTCGTTGTATCGCTCCCACTCCGTTGAGAGAAAATTGAACAGCCCTCTCTCAATAGAGGGGGTCTGATACAACATCATCTATCTCTAGTTTACAACACAGTCCTTTCAACAGCTCCAAGAAGGCTCCGCACCCATTTGCATTACCCAGGTGATCCTGAGGCCACAGATAAACCTCCCAAGTAGCCTCAATGGCCCTCTAAAAGAATGCAGATGACCAGCTGTCTGCAAGGAATATAAATCCTTCCATCCAGTCGGAGCTGAAGAAGCTTCTTGGATGAGAAGCGAAACATCTTCAAAAAAAACAACCCAGAAAGTCCAGTTGCCTCTTGAAAAAACACCTTTGGGATGTTAATATGATTGTTTTTAATAACATATTTAATAATTTCCCCCATCAAGCCGTTTGGTAACAACTTTGGAAGTTGGAGGAGGTCATTCCAAATCTTTTGAATCCCTTGAAACCCTGGAGGGCTATGACTATGCTATCCACCTTGTGGCAAGCAAGTCTTAGTACAGGAGAATCTTTTGTCCTCAGCGTGTCACAAATTTGAAAACTACCTACCTTGATTTTATTGGTGTGCGCCTCAGGATCTGCTATATGATGCTTACCTTTCAGGCGGTGTTCTCCTTTTGTTGGCCTGTAGCCCTGTGGCCTACCTGAGGCTACTTCAATCACACAAGGCCTTTGTCGTTGAAGCAATTTTAGAGAGTACTCTTCTGCGGCCTCCGAAAACCGTGCAAAATTAACGGGGCAAAATTGCCAAGAATTACCTTATGGGGTAAATGGATACATATTTTTAAATTTAATAAATAAAATTATGCCACACTTTTTATCCAGTGGAATCCATTCTATAACTGCCTTCGTCCACCTGCCATCAGCTGCTCTTGCTATGGGACCAGATCATTTCCATTTCCACTTGATTAAAAAGCATCCACAAAAGAGACCTAAAACAAGATGGGATCGACAACATCAGCAAGTATTGTGGGCCCAATTGGCAAAAGAAAGCTCAAGACTGTATTGCTTGAAAACATGGGGAAGAAGCCTTCATCCTGCAGTGGATAGACAATGGCTAGAATAATGATGATGATGATGATGCACTTTTGTGCAAGGCCAGAGACCGTGAAAGGGCATTCTTGCATGGCATCCTCAGCCTCTGAAAATCGCACAAGAACTGGACGAGCTTTTGAGAATTGTTGTTGTTGAATGTTGGTGAACGCTGGCATGCCATCCAAAACATTATGGCCTGTCACCTTTGACATGCGTGTCATAGATTTATCATCACTGTCTTAGTACAAAGCTTTCATCCTTTTAGTCACTCCAGCTGCAGAAATACAAGGCTTCAATGTCTCGTGATCCTGTTGTACTGAAATTCTTAAAAAAAACACAAGGAAAACCAAATGCTATCCCAGATGGTTTATGGATCTCTATATACAGTAAGATCTACTCACAAAGAATATTCAGCTTCTTACATGTGTGGCAATAGTCCGACTGATGTTAGAAGATGGCGGGGAGGGGTGTGTTATGTGACCAAGTTTCCTTCTTGAGGAGCACTGCTGTGCATTTGGAGACACATATTTCCAGTGAAATATGTGTGCTGGATGCTGCAAAGCAGAGGGATTTGCCAGATCCACCCTCCCAAGGTATGTAAGGATTGGTCTTCTGTTAAACTGCTGGAAAGCAAATGTTAACAGTAATGGCTTAAGCACAGCAATGCAAGCTGTTGCCTGTCTTGAAGGAAGAAGCATCTTTGGCTTTTGAAAATGGGCTTGTTATGACTATGTCTGCTTTAAATATTTAATACAAACTTAGTTTCTAAAGCATGCACTTTGCTTTAAGAGCAAAAAAAACCTAGTGTCCTTTCCATTAAAAAAAATAACAACACCCCACATCAGAAACTTAAAATGAAATGCCAGAAATAAAATAAGGAACAGCCTGGTGCTCCAAGTGGGAAATAAATGGGACTGGTGTTGGCAGAAAGCTCTGAGCATTTGCGCTGTGATGGAAACTACCTTTTAGGAACAGAAGTCAACTGCAAACTCTTCCCAGCACTGGAACTGAAGCGAAGAAACTATTCCAGCAGTGGCCTCTGGGATTGAAAAGAGGGGAAAGAATTTGCAGTAAACAGAATTATCTTCACCCAAAGTGTATGGCCGCAGAAGGGACAAGGATTCTTCTCGACATGGCTCAAAGTCTCCAGCTACACTTCAGACTTTCCATCTGGGCAGTTCTGCTTCTCTTTGTGATTGCTGGATCCCACAGCCAGACAGGTAGGTTATTTCTTTATTTATAAAATTTATTGGCCGCCCATCTTACCAAACGGTAATTCTGGGCGGCTTACAATATTAAAAGATAAAACTATACAAAAGCTGAAAGATATACGGTAAATAAAATGTTGTAAAGATCTGAATACTGAGTCCCAATTAAAACGTGGGTACGGATGGAGAAGGATAAGAAGAGGGGGTCTGTTATTAATCTATCAACCACCCCCAGAGTGAGACATTGCAGCCCAAAGCCAGGTCTTTAAGCTCTTGCAGAAGGTCAGGAGGGTTGGGGCCAACCTCACTCCTGGAGGCAAGATATTCTGAAGGGCAGGTGCCAATGGCAGAGAAGGCTCTTCTCCTGGGTCGCGAATTCGAATGGGGCCCGCAACTTGCCTCCTCTGCCAGCACTAAATTAATTAGTTTAATTAATTAAATTAATTTAGAACTGAAGCTTCTTGGATGAGAAACGAAACGTTTTCAAAGAAAAACAAACAAATAAGAAAGTCCAATTGCTTCTGGAAAAATACCTTTGGGATAAGTTGTGTAGCTGGGAGAAAGGCAAGGGGAGAGAATCCTGCGTTCCTGTTACTAGAGGGTTAAAACATATGCCTGAAAGCTTCCCATTATGTGCAGCTGTGTAGGAAATTCCTGCCATATAACCCTAAAAGCAATCTTAATAGACTGAACCAAATGCAAAGATATTTGCAAGGGTTATTTTTCTTGCAGGAGAACCACTGGGCTTTTACTGTATGTGGAACAAATTCAACTGATAAAAGGGTTCCAGAACATGCAGATTTTATGAAAAGATGTCAGGAGAATCTGCATTCATGGTTTTGCTGCTTTTTATGCAGCTATACTGTAAATGCCTGAAAGTGTGAGACTAGAAATTAAATTGAAGCCCTTTGACTTTAAGGAGAACAAAACCTCAACTATTCTTCACATATAATCTTAGATCTTAGTGGCATTTATTTTCCTGTTTCAGATATTAGATTTATTTTCCTGTTTGAGACCTAGAATAAACATGGATAGATTTTCCTTGAAAGAAAAAATTCTTATAAAGTGGGAATCTTTATTCATTTATTTGATTTCAACAACCGCCCATCACAACAAAATTTTCCGGGCAGTGTACATTATTAAACAAAAACAATTAGAATGATCCATCTCCATGTATAACTTCTAATATTTTTTGTTTGGCTGCTGCTCTCTTTTTAAAATCACATCTAAATTGCGGTTTGCTTCCTTTTCAAAAATAAAGAACGCTGAATGATTATACAGATTTTGATTTCATTATAAATGGGTTATGGAATATGAAACAATTATATCCGGGACAATTAGTCATTTTGAATTTCAGGAACTTTAATATATTATTTGGCTCTTAAGAGGCAAAGAAATACTTTCCAGGGGCAACTTTGTTTTTAAAAGTCATGCCTGCCAGCCTGAGATGATAGCTATCAAGACTTAATCTGCCTTCACACAGAATTATTTAGTGTCACTTTATCAGAATGTAGAAAACACAGCCTTTGAGCCTCAAAAGTTATGTATTAGGAAAAAATAAATAGCTTTCCAAACCAAATGTCACTGAACATCTGTCTTTGATTGAAGAGCCTCTAACTCTCCCTGGAAGCATAGATTTCTTCAAAAAAATATGCATGATTTTGTTATTAAATAGCGTGTTTCCCCGAAAATAAGACAGGGTCTTATTTTCTTTTGACCCCCAAAATAAACGCTTAGCCTTATTTTCAGGGAGGTCTTATTATTTTTGAGGTGCAGGAGGCGGCAAGTGTGGTCACCTCATAGCTGCTACTGTGTTTTGGGGAGGGCTTATTTTCAGGAGACGGCTTATTTTAGCGCATGCGCTCAAAAGCCTAATTGGGCTTATTATCCGTGGAGGTCTTATTTTCAGAGAAACAGGGTAGTAACCATTCTTAAAGTTAAATTAATTTAGATTGAAATCTAGATAGCCATACAGTATTTTTCTATAAGCAGTAAAAGATACATAACAATTTATATTTGTTGTATATATTTATTAGCTTCACCTAGTAGCTTCCAAGGAGAATGTGAGAAATAATTTTGCTCCATCAGCAGTTGCATAGTTAACTCTGCACTTTAAACTCCTAATTCTAAAGTAACTATTGACCATTGTGATGTGAATGGGGGATTCATAGAGACAATGTTGTCTCAGAAAAATATGCCTATCTATTCTAGTGATGGGCAGGGCAGTAGGGATAAGCCCAAACCTTTGCTTTTGTTAGAGCTGCTCAGATTCCAGTCATCTTATCTACATTTTGCTTAAACCAGACAATCCCAGAGCTCTGAAGATTGTAATGATTGCATCAAAGCAACTGCCAGTCAATGAAGATTCCATACTTTTGTGATGTCACTCACAACTTAAGTGCTAATATTTCTTTTACTTTGTAGGTTCCCATTAGGTAGCTAGCTGTGAATAAGAGTGATTTGGAACCTTGATGAATTACAGTATAACATTGCTTTAGCTTTTTATTAGAGCTTATCTCACTTTGTTTTATTTAAATACTCAAAACAATAAAAGCAAATCAGAAAACACAGCAGATGTGAAGGAAATTGGTCAAAGGATATTATTTCTTAATCCCTGTAATCAAAATGTATTTTTATTCCTATTTTCTAGATGAGCAATTTAACCTTGAGAATGGTACAGATAAAAATACTGAAGAGAATGCTGAGATCATATTAGAGGTAACATAAGCAAAATCCATCTCTTTCGCAGAAAGATGAGGAAATCCAGTACCGTTCTCTAATGTGGGATTATTCTAGTTGCATGGGGGATTTCTTTATTATTCTCTAGTGTAGTAAGTGTTTGTGGATTTTTGCCTCCAAATTGTATGCTGCTATTACTGGATTATCAAGTTTATATTATTATTCAAATGATTCTTCCTTGTTTCCTAGTTCTGCAGAATGTGATAGGGTTATTGTCTTTTAACAGAAATCGTTTTGCTTCACAACACTGGGCTTATTGAAGCTTTGTATAGCTAGTGCTCTCAAGTTAATTGTTATTTTAATTAAGGCACTTAATTTTCAGATGGGATAACTGGCAAAACATAGGGAGAGGTCTCTCCTGCTTCACATCACATGATAGACCCAGGTTCATAAATAGTGCAATTGGCAGATCACAGACTTTTGAGCTGTTAAATAGGTTGGTAGGTGGCTAAAACCTCTCCAACTGACCCCTCATTCAAAGCATCACAATATGTTCCCCCTCCTTCATTCCACCTTAAGGAGAGTGGCCAGTGCTTGTTTTTGCTGCCAGAAGGTAATAATCCCACCCATTTCTTTTGTTAGCTTGTTCTTCCAGCTCAAGGACTGGTAAAATTAAATTTATGGCTGGGACCTGTTGCACTCTTTTAGCAAAGAGCCACGAGATGGCATCCTGGAGTTAATTCTGCACCTTAGATTGCTTCTGAAGGGGAAGAATCTGAAGGGATACATGATGCCTCCCAATCTTGGTCTTTTCATAGCCTTTTTTAAAAATCCATTTTTATTTATTAAATTATCAGTCTGTCTGTCTATCTCCCTGTCATTCCCATTATTTTATATTTTGATCATTACTGCAAATGATAAGATTTGATACGTAAGAAATATTTTGCATAAATATTTAAAATATTTAACAGGCAAATAAGTATTCAGCTTTGACCACGTTGATTTCAGCATTGCTTAATCCTGTTAACAATTTTCATGCTTCAGAACAATAAGCTTCCCTTGGCATGATTTTGTGATATCTGAATGCAGGCTGTTGTTATAACAATGTATATAGATCATCGTTCAGCACTGAATATCATCCAAACCCAAATTTAGAGACTTGGAAAAAGTCTCTGCTACTCCCTCATACTTCCTCTTTTTCAGTTACTTTGGGGAGGAATTGAAATCACGGCAAACGAGACCATCAAGGTAGAAGATGAAGAATTGGCCACTCTGCGTCCTGCGAAGCGGTTACTCTGGATCTTTCAGCATAAAGTTCCCAAAGATCCATCAGGAATCGAAGAATACCTGGATCACTTCTCTCAGTCTGACACCCTTCTCACTCCGCAAGAATTTGAGCAGCTTGTTTTCACTACTATCTTTACTGCTTACCAGATTCGCTTTGTCCAAGGCCTGGATAAAAATCTGTGGATCAAACTTTTCTCTCAGCTGGTCAATGAAATCCTCCGGGAGCTCTGCAAACAATTCTGTCCTGAGGAACTGACTGATTCTGTTCAACATTTAGCCTCCAGGCCTTGGCAGGAAATGCCTGCCTATGTTAGCGCATTGAAGAAATTCTATCAGCCCAGCTTGGTTATGGCGCAAGGAAACTGATTTTCCTGCATAAAGGGCAGAACCTGAGTCGTCTTTCACCCCATAATATGCACACTAAAATACATTTGATCTTTGTAACATTATCTGAGACTCTGCATGGACCAAAGTAGCAATCTTCCTGCTTTGTTTTCCCAAATTCAGTAGACAATCCTTTGTTCTTTAATGTAATCTGATTTAGGAGAGCCTTTCGCAATGACCTTGAGATATACTAGAATTTACAACACCCAGTCATGACTACTGTGACAAAGAATTCTGGGACTTGTAGTCCTGACACATATGGAGAACGCCAAATTAGAGAAGGCTGAGCCTGGAGCTTGGACCCTGCTCTCCCTCTCTCTCTCTCTCTCTCTCTAGGATGTCCCATTCAGAGATTATTTTTCTCAGTGGAGAGGCCTTTGCTGTTGGCTGGGATTAAGTTTCAGTGAAAATAGGACTATATGTTTCCCCATGCTAAGTGCTGTTAGAGAACACAAATTATCTTATAATGTAACATAAATGATAAGAAAGCAGATGCATGTTAAAAGTAAGATCCTGTCATTATAAGAGTAATTATCTATTTAGCAGGATAATTTTGAGAAAGCAGTGCTTAAGCAACAGCATTTCTTCATTTTCTTTCTGTTATATTGTGGCAATGGCAGAAAACCTTACAACTAAAACACAGGATCTTCATTAAAAGGGAACAGAGAGTGTTCAGAACAATTGAAAGAAAGAATTGGGAGGTGTTTCATCAGGCAATTTAAAATGCTGAATATCCTATTTGTAAATGATAAACAACAAGTTTTACATATACAGTAAATAAGGTGAGGACATGATAAATGTTCACCCTGGAAACTGGAAACTCTGAAGGCTACATGACTTTTAAAATATAAATTTACAAGCTCATGACTGTATGGTCATAATTCAGAAATGTTTTATGTTGTCACCTTAACTTGATTGCTCAGTAGTGTAATAGACAATTTAGAATTCAAAACTGGTTGGAACAGATGGTTATGCCTGGAGTCTCCAGTTCCAACAAAACAATTCCTTTGTGGGCAAAATAAAATATAGAAATGCTCTAGCAAGTAAACCCTTAACTTACCTTTTCATTTTAAAAATATAGTCACCCAGGAAAGAACAACTCAATAAACTGATCCTTTTCATTTGTTACAGCTGTTGTACTTCTACCATTGTAAACTCTCATATAAAATGTGTATACAATTTCCTTTGGAGGCATAAATTCTCTGCTTTTGTAATAATACAACATGCTAACACACAAGTGAGGTACTTTAGCTGATAGATTAATCAGTTTAAAATATCCATAGTTGATTTATCAGGTGGAATCAGTTTTAATTACTGATCTAGTTAAGGAGTTATTTCTTGGATTAAAAAAAAAACTGTTTTGGGTCTGCTGTATTTCTGCATTAGATGGAGAAGACAACTTATAGAAACTTACAAGATAGTATTTCCTTTTAATACTAAATGATGAATAGCTTTGTGGATAAAATTAGATTCCCTGAAATAGTTTTGACAAGGATTTGACAGTACTCAAATTTGTTTAAAATATCCAGTGCTTTTTAATTTACACAAACATCAAATGATTCTTCAATTTTTGGAGATACACAACAAACATACTACAGATTTAAAGCTTGGGATCCTTTTTCATGAATGGAAAGGTTTGAATATCATGACATCAAATGTACAAATACACACAATCCTTTTAGTTTCAGGCTTTATTTGGTGTCCCATTATATCTGTTCCTCTCTTGTGGTATTTGCCAACAGTTGAACAGAATGTTATTTATTCCCAAATGTTCTGCAGAGGGAGCCTTTTACCATATAACCCCTTTCAGCATTTTTCAAATGTCCTTATTTGCATATCTCATTTATCTCCCCCTATTCCTTTACTCCCCAAATCGACTCATGCTTTAGACTTATGTCTAACAGTAATAATGAACAAAACACACCAACTTGTGAATGTCATTCTAGGGATGAATGAGAGAAACAACAATGGCTCTGCAGGCAGAAAACACAAGGAAAGTGTCCATAAGGAATACACTGGACATGTAATAGCATGCTTGTATCTTTTCATATGAAGAGTGGCATTTGTCCAGGACCTGCACAAGAGTCTGATGCATCTGGAATACTCTTATGCTTCTTATGTTGTATATGCACATTTAGAGATTTGACCCTGGAGAAATGTTGGAATCTGAAGAGGATTTTGTCTTAATCTCTGGATACACAAGGAAGCCAGTGAAGGTTATGTATTTGCCATGATTGCTGTAAGCACCATAGCCATCGTGCTGGTGACTGTAGAGCCAGACAATGTCACCAGATTGCAGAGGAAGCATAATGCTCTGGCTCTGCATCTCCCGCCTTTTGGAGTGGTTATCATCGTAGATCATGGCCTGGACTTCATTGTGGTTCTTCATCAGCTTTACTGACATTGTTTTGAAAGGCATTTTACCAATGGTGAATGAAAAATAGTAGGCACCTGGAACACGACATGTAAAGATGCCAGTTGAAAAATTGAAGTCATTCCCAATGTTCACAAACTCTGTGTCAAATGTGATGGGCTCGTGCTGGGTTTGCTTTTCATCCGATCCTAGGAGGCTTTCAGAACGGGCAGCTGAAAAGGCAGAGCGAGGATCCTGTGGTCTAGCTGGTTCATCAGAAAGCAGGAGTCTTTCTGAGATTTGGTTTTGGTTGATGGAAAGCTGCTGAATGACATGAGAGGGAGGCTGAGACGGTTCTTTTCTTAGTTCTGGAGATCCTACTCTATTTTGAAAGTAGCTCGAGGTGTCTGGATAAATGAGGTACCCGTTGAAAGTTGTATAGGGGCCCACATTGCTATACAGGGCATACTTTGGATCCCCATGTAAACGTAGCCACACAGTATCACCGTAGTCCAATTGTAGCATGGCACTTTGGCTGGCCACTTTTCGCTCCTTACGGTGATGTTCATCGTATACAATTGCCTGCACTTCATTCTTGTTTCTCATTAGCATGACTGATAAATTTTTCTTGGGGTACTTTCCGACAGTGAAGGAGAAATAGTAGGCTCCAGGGATACGACATCGAAATAGTCCAGCTTTGGGGTCAAAGTCATCCCCTATGTTTACATAGACCTTATCAAAGGTGATCACCATCTCGGTGCTTCCTTCCATGCTGCTGGTCCTAGCGACAGAGAAGGCAGACCGGAATTCTGTCCCGGAATCAGCAGGGAAGCCATACACAAAGCAGAAGGCCAAATGGAAGAGAAGGCCAAAGGAAATTTGATCTTTCCACTGGGTCATCATATCTAAAAAATAAAAAAAAGGTGAAGGGGAGGAGACAATTTAACTAATGTATTCAAAAACTGCTTTTCGGCCCGAGAGTAGCCTTTAAACTGCACTTACTTTTGTATAGCCAACAGATAAAATCCAGACACTGCTATATCTGGTACAAACTCTTTATTGGAAGCATAATAGGAATAAGTATTTCACACTGAAAATGCAACAGGATATAATACTTAGTAAACATGCAGAGGACAGTATCACAGAATATGTCTGAATATAGATATACTTGTCACTATTAATTCTCAAACCTGAAAAAATACCTGTTATTCTGCAGAAACATAGTATGGCTACACCTTTGTCCTCGTTGAAATGCAATTAGGTAGGATTAGTTTGGAAACAAGTTAGGTCTGTATTTAGTATCGACAGGATGTCTCCAGACAAATGTTTTCGATACTGATTTTGTATCAAAATACTCTTGCTGCAGTAACCTAATTGAGTTGTATAGTTCAGTTTTAAAAAACATTCTTAATTCTTTTCCCCCATCTAATTTACCATTGTAATCTCCTTGTGTTTCAGTTTTCAGAAATTATTAACATCTGTGTATTGTTATTATCGCTATTATCATTGTGGTGTTTTTTTTTAAATATGAGACTCCATTTCATTTAGCTGTCTAGTCAAAAGCTCTTAAGATTCAGCTGGCCAAAAAACATGAATATTCAGATGCCGATTCTTTGTTATATTATATTCACTTGATTAAAGAAGAATACAGAACTCACATTTC
>JANHFT010001961.1:150498-168990 GCA_032467955.1 Pseudoxenodon macrops | reverse complement strand
GGCGGTGCACAGCCAATAATAAAAAACACACAATACAAAAGTTAAAAAACCCATTAAAAACAAATATTAAAAGTCTGACCCTATTTAAAAATCCCTTTTAAATTTTGCTGGACTGGGCGCAGCCAGAGGCTGTCGTGTGAGTGTGCATTGCTCTGGGACTTGCCAAGAATGTGGGAGTGTTTGAGGGGACATTTGGAGCATTAAAGGGGAGTTTCAGCTGGCTGTTTGACCTTCGTGCCTTGTCCCAGGTCATCACACATAATATCTCGGCTGAGTTGCGTCTTACTCCTCTGGAATGCACCCCTTCCCTCCTGGAAAACCACCTTCTCACTACATTGCATCACATCGAGCATGTCCATTCTGCCAGATGGATCAGATTAGTAGAAACAATTGGAGAGAGATGTCCCTGAAAGATCTCTACATCTCCTAATATAGGGAGTTCTGCATGCAAACTTTATGTGTTTTAAGACGTGAACGTCCTATTCTGCTGCATTTTTGGCACAACACTTTCCCAAATGCACATGATTTTCCAGTTGAATCTTCCCCCCAAAATAGGCCTTTTTGTATGAAATTTTGAGAAGAGATCAGTAGGGACTTATTTACTATTCCATGTCTTTCAGGTGATGGACACCATCTGTTCAAATCAATGCTGTCCACTTTCAACATAATTTATGGCCATTTCTTTTATGCCAATTATAATACATATTAAAAGATTTTGAATTGCGTTGCAGGTTTGGGCTTGAGTTAGCAGGGATCTGAAAAGTCCTCTTAGCAACTGGTATCAAGTGATGGTTTCCATCTACCAATGGAAGTATCTGGATATGTCACAAGCTGTTTCAATAACTAAGGAATTATTCATGCATGGAAGTTCACGACCATCCTTACTGTATTAAGAAGGCCTGGTCGGTATGTGTGAAATCAGATAGCAAGGGTTTGTGAAAATGTTGCAGTGTGAAATATTCTTGTTGAACCTTCTTGCTCAAAACTCCACCCAACCAGTCTGAGAATCAGCTGGGTAAGAGATGAGGCTGTGAAACTAGGAGGCTGTGAGTTCTAGTCTGCCTTAAGGATGAAGCCAGCTGTTTGATCTTGAGCCAGTTGCACCCTGCTCAATCCCAGGTGGAGTGAGGCAATGGCAAACCACTTCTGAAATTTTGCCAAGAAAGTTGCTTCCAATCTGAATATAAATAAACATAATTTGCATTTTATAATCATTGAGTTAAGAAGGTACACAATGTGTGCATCATCTAAAAAGCTATACAAAAGCGATTTTGCAGTAACCTTCCCCTGGAGTGGGGAGGGAATGGAGATTTTACAGTATCCTTCCCCTGCCACGCCCACCAAGCCAAGCCCACCAAGCCACACCCACAGAACCAGTAGTAAAAAAAAATTGAATCCCACCACTGCATATTGGTGAAATGTTGTAACGGCATGTGGGACTGAGCTCCTACAAAATAGATACTTAAAGTCTGGTGTGAAGGCTGACATTTTTAATGAGAGCCGCTTAATACTTAGTTAATGTTTTCTATAACCTGATTAGGTTTGGATTGTTCCAGTGTTATCTACATTTTAAATTTTGTGTCAGCTAAACTCACTACCTACAAACACTTTAGTTAAATCGTTTAATGGTAATTTGTACTAAAGTCAAAACATATGTAATCTGTCGTAAAAACTTTTCTAGAAGCTGACAATTATCCCAGAATAATTATCTACAAGGGAGTCTAGATAATTATACTGTTAGGAGGATGATATATTACATTTAAACTGTCATTATTTGCAGGAATATAAAGAATGACACCTTACTTTCTCTCCTCCCCCCCACCCAACATCTTAAGTGCTATGTTGCGGGTGATGACAGAACAGCAGACATTCCTGTCTCTGCTAAGAAAAATAAGAGAAACATACGTTAGCTATCTGGAGAATTAAATTATTCCTTCCATTTTGTAAGGACTTATGGGTTTAAATATATAAGTTACACAATGACTTTGTACACCTCCTACACATCTCCATCTACACATTATCAATAACTCATGAGGGGCAATCATGTTTTCTGGAAAGTATATCATCTTCAAAACAGCACATTCCAACATAGTCATGCACTGTGCATGAATGATACAAAACAATATGAATTTTTAAAAATTAATTTTGATAGTTTTAAATTCTAGGGTTTACACAGATCCAAAATCATGGGCAAAGAATAAAAGAATCAACAAGAAGACTGAAGAAACTAGGGCTGAAAAAAAGGGCAGTGGGCTGTGGCTCTAAGACCATAATTTGGCCATTGCAATTTCCATATACACAGTGTATATCATCATCCAGTCAAGAACAAAAGTTGTATTCCTAAGTGGAAGGAATATACAAATAAGCATAAAAAGCAGAAACATGCACATAGATGCAACACATTGCTAAAAGGACATGGAACCTTTAGGGTTTTAAATCTTGTATCTGTATTCTACAGGACCATGACTGTAAAGAAATAAATCTATCTCAAAATTGGCCAGTTTGCTCCAGCCATTCTTGTACACAGTTTCTGTGGATGTTATTATCAATCTGAAGACTCCATAGGATATACAACCATTTTTGGGTGTTTCCCAACGATGCCTCATACAAAGGTCTATCATCCACTCAAGAGACAATTCTTTTGGGTATAAGGGCTTAATCGTGTGACTTTTTTTCCACACCTACATTTTGGAAGGGCTCTTCCACTTACTGAACATTCATAATCATTAATATGCAACCCAATGGACAAACAGAGTAGAATGAATTATTGAAAAAGTGTTAAGAGTTGTTCTTGCTTATCAACAGGAGAACTGGATTGGTTTACTGTCTTCAGCAGAAGTTGCTTATATAATCATTAGATTCCTCACTCAACATGTATCCTTTCAAGCAGTTTAGGACTGCCACATACCGTTGCCTTCCCTCAAAAGTTTTTTATTCCATCATTTCCTGGACCATTAAGTTTCTCCAAGATAGATAGGCTGCACAGCCTCTCTTAAAGGAACAACTAGATGTGGCCAAGTCGCATTCAAACATGAAGCAGATGGCCAAAATAGCATCAAGATTGCATTTGGGAATTTGGCATCACTTTCCACTAATAGTTTGCCTTCCTTCCTTCCTCCTTCCTATCCAATAAGGTGGATTAAGCACTTGTTGCCCCTTTTTCCCCCTGCATCCATCAGATTAGTCTGCTGGTCTTTTACCTGCAATTGCATGTTTCAATGAAGATTCATCCAGCATTTTATCAGTTGATCCTCATTCTAAAAGATCTGCCATATCCCAGATGTTCTACATCTGTTCTTCTCCACCACCCCTAAAGTTTGGATGGATGGGGAAGAGGAATACTAGGTGAATATTCTGGATTTTATATGCAGAGGAGACAGTTTAAAATATCTGATTCACTAGAAGGGCTAAAGACAACAGGAGGAGCAAAGTACACATCACAATTTGTCTGCCAGTTCCCCATAAAAGTTCCCAAGCTTGGAAATGCTTTGTATGGTGCGCAAGCACATGTGTAGGTGCAGCATGTTAAAGGAGAAATCCTTCTCCTCAAGCCCAGGTATTATTGGCAACTTGCCAGCTTGGATATTGATAAAAGTCCCCAAGGTCAGAATGGTGTATGTGGGTGTGTTTGGGTCTGTGTGAAATAATGACTCACACTTAGCCCACCTTTTGCAGGGGGACACTGGAAAGAGAGCCAAGGAAACCCTCAGAGAAGGAGTGCAAGTAGGTGGAAACGTTCGCCTCCCTTAAGGTTTTAGAAACCAAAGCGGAAACTCACAGCGAGTTATCCCCAGGCTAGGGTGAGGTGGCGACAGCAAATTGTCATAAACCCATTGATAACAGGGTTGGACAGAACTTTCCATGCCTTACTTAGTTTTTAAGATGAATTCCAACTTCCCATCTCTTGTAGCTTTCCAGAGGTAGAAAACATGAACAGTGGTGTGGCAGAACACAAACAAAAGCTATTAGAAACCCACACAAATAATTTTCCTGTGACCTATTTAAATCCACATCTTTTAAGGGCATCAACCTAGGCATCAGCATTACCATCTTTCTTTCATCCTCTGAAATGGTGAAATAATTATACCTGAAGATTTATGTCTTTATTTTCATAATTTTAGACAGGGTAGCATTAGTGTAAAAAGCACTCTATCATTATTCACTTAACAACTTTGGAACTCAGTGTGTTTTAAAGGCCTAGTTACCTAGAATTATTTTCAGAATTTCCCAAGATAATATGAGAACATTATTGGAAATTAGTATGATTCCGCATGCTAATGAGAAAGATGATCTCCAATTAATGCGACCTAATTTTATATTGTAGGTAAATCATAGGCTGCACTGGATATAAATCTAAATTTCCTAATCAGTAGGATAGGGAGATACAGAAATAAATGGTTTGCTTTCATCCTGGTTGAGGATGAAATCTAAGAATCAAAAAGCGCTAATCTGGGAAAGTGGTATTTCAGTTTATCTTGTCTATTGTACTAGCAAGGAAGATGCTTAATTTCCTGACAGTAAACTCATTTGCTTATGCTCAAGCTAGAAATAAAATTGTATGAGTATAGGACCAGATCAAGGCTTAGACATGGAGTCTTTAAGGAAAGAAGTGTTCCAATTATTTGACTACAAATAGGATAATGGAAAACGTGTCTTGAAAGATATCAGAAAAAAACAAAGTATTAGCAGAAAACATAAGCAATGACTAAAACACTTGTAAATGCTTTTTTCTTCTTTGCAACTATATCAGAGGTGGGTTCCTACCGGTTCAGACCAGTTCTATAGAGTAGGTAGTAAGCCGCTGGTGACATCACGGTACATCATAGAACCGATTCTGGTCTGTGGATGCCGCCATCTTTTTTTGGATTTGAGGGTTGGAGGGGTTCTGGGTTTTTTTTCTTCTGCGCATGCACAGAAGCTGAGTTTCCGGCACTGTGCATGTGTCGCCATCTTTTTGGCTCTTTTTTGTAATTTTTTTGCACTGTGTATGCACGTGCACGCAAAGCGTGTGCGCGCCCATGAGGTGCGGGAGGAAGCGAACCAGTGGTGAGGTAAATATAAACCCACCCCTGAACTATATATTAATTGAATAGTACAGGGTTCCTGCACTTATTCTTCACAGATGTGTGTGAGAGTTTGAAGCCTGAAATAGGGCACAATCAGTGACATAAGGTTCAGTATGGCTGTAATCAGTACAGAAAGAAAAAAAACACCAAACGGTATTATCTCGATTGTAACTCAATATCCCAGCAGGTAAAATTAATGAAATTAATTGAGCTAACTCATATCTATCACAGACGGGTATAATAAAGCCCACTGGGAAAACAAAAGTTATACTACAAAAGAGTTATAGTTCATGAACAAAATTAATTTGAATATTATTTCCTATTCATTCATTCATAAAAAATATCTTAGCCTATTTTAGATCCCCTTTTGGGTAACTCAGTAATTCTATACATAAATTCTGTACATAAATCAGTAATTCTATATATAATTACAGATAATTCAGGTATTTTTTCATTATACTTTACTTTATTTTATTTTATTTTAGATTGCAAATTTTATTTAAGATGGCAAAAGTCTCATTCATTCAATATGTTAAATATATAACAACTGCATGTCCTACATGATTAACAAATCTTGTTCTTCTATATCATCACTAATGAAATATTCTCCAAAAAGATGTATGAATGAATGATTCTTTAACTTTAGATTTTTAAATGAATTATGATCCTCTAACATTTAATTCCAGTAAAGTTCTTGCCATGTTTTTAATGCAATTTTAAACTGAGTTGTCTTAATTTATGTTTCCTTTCATATCTACAATGTAATTTCTAAATAAAAATATACTCTGCCAATAAACCTCAGAACAGTATTAATGCAATATTATTCCTATCTACCTAGAAATGTGTAGGAACACAAGTACTGTAAAATACAAAAATATCATAGACTAGATATAAAACTAAAACCCATAAAATGATAACAAACTCCTGTAGCTTTTGGAATTGATGTATATTTTTATATTTCATTTTTAAAAACTAAGAAATGGAATCATTTATCTTGATTTTTAAAATCAAGATAAAAGAAATAGAACGTTTCTTTCCTAAAAGTATCTTAACCTATTTTACTGTAGGTCTCCTTTTAGGTAACTCTATACTTCCTGGTTTAATTCCCTGATATATTAACCTTTTTATTGTTAATATCAGATAGTTGCTATTTATGTTTAAAGTGTCCTTTAATTTGGGGATGATTTATATTTCTTAGGCCTGTTGTCCAAGTAAATATTGGCATGGACAGAGCTGACTAAAGTTTCCAATCCTATATTGTATAGCACCGCACCTTTATAAATCATCCTTATATTACTATAAACTTATAGAACTAGCTTTTTTTTCTCCAATGATTCAACAGCAGAATATGAATATAGCAACATAGGTCCAAAAGCCATCTAATAAAAATGCAATGTGCATCTGTTTGCTGAAGTGTGTCCCTTTTGCACAAAAATACAAATGCCATACACTGTTCCACAGATAATTCATGATCCTAAAAAACAACTTTTTCTGGGATCCGATAAAGAAAGGAAAGAGCCTTTTGAGACAACTCCTAGCGAGTATATGAAGTTATACATTATTTTTATAACAATATATACATATTTTAATAACAATATATACCAGTTTTTATTTTAATTCACAATGTTCCATGTCTCCTAGATTTTCTGGTGGTCTCCCATCCCAGACTTGGCACAGTTTAAAAAAAAACAAAAACCCACCAAAGCAGATTACAATCTGTTATAGAGTAATTGTCTTTCTCTTTGGTTAAAAAAAATCACAAAAAACTACACATGTATTTTGAACAAAGTCTTGCATTTTGGTTATCAGGCTTACTTATTGTCTCCAAAAGAATTAGGCCTATTTCTCTACTCTTCGTTACTTTTATTTATTTTTTTAAATGCCTTTACTTTCATAAATGATGAAGTAAAAAGTGAATGGAATGCCTAAGGAGTTTATAGATGTTTCAAAGATTGATATAGCTAATTCAGTGTAAGGCAGAAATCAAAGTCAAATGATTTTCATAACTAGAGCAGCCCCCCCCCCCTTTTGGCCAGAGAGATTTTTCCATGGACCAGAGGGGGCGTTGTTTCGTGTGCTGCCTGCATTCCACAGATGGGGCTTCGCTTGTTTGCATGGACCGCTTTCTAGCATGCTACAAATCGTTGCTGGTTCACGCACGGGTGATCGGGCACCCCTGAGCTAGGGAACTGGGACAAAAGCAATATAATTAAATTTAACATAGGTATGTAGAAAGTGGTTTCCTTGGGTAGGGGAGGGGGAAACAGATGCACCCATTTAGGATATAGAATATTGGACACCTGAATATATTGAAAAAATATCTCAGAATCATAGTTGATTACAACTGAAAGTTAAGTCAACGGTGTGATCTGGTTGAAGAAAAATTCAACTTCAACTTTAGACTATCTCAATTAAAATTCTGTCTTTCATCTTGGAAAGTCATAATTACACTTTACCCTGTTCAGTCAAATTCTATCTTTGAGTATTATGCCCAGTGCTGGACATAAATCTCCTTTTAAGAAAGATTCAAAGGAAACAATTTAGAGAAAAACATTTAAGAAGGTTAGAGTCCTAGAAACTGGTGAACAATGACTGCAAGAACTAGGAATATTTAGCTCTATGTTGTTTCAGGACATGAGTGGGTATCGCATAGAAGAAACTGCGAATGCAGGATATAGAATGATAGGATTTTCCTTCATTTCCTTCCTTTAACTTAAATCTAACAATTTAATAATAGGAGCACTAAAAAGCTGCCCATCTTTCATTGGAAGAATCCAAACAAAAAGTCTGGGATACTTTAATCTGGATTGCTACTCTGAGCAGGAGGTGGAATTAATAGCCTAAATAGACATGGTGGCATAGCAATAGCAATTAGACTTATATACCGCTTTACAGTGCTTTACAGCCCTTTCTAAGCGGTTTACAGAGTTAGCATATTGCCCCCAACAATCTGGCTCCTCATTTTACTGACCTTGGAAAGATGGAAGGCTGAGTCAACCTTGAGGCCTGGTGAGATTTGAACAAATTGCAGGCAGCTGGGAGTCAGCAGAAGTAGCCTGCAGTACTGCACTCTAACCACTGTGCCACTGTGGTTCAGATTCGTTACAATGCAGTCCTGGCTACTCACAGCCAAGAATTCAATCTTGATTGGCTCAAAGTTGATTCAGCCATCCATCTTTCCAAGGTCAGTAAAATGAAGAGCCAGATTGTTGGGGGCAATATGCTGACATTTGTAATCTGCTCAGAGAATGCTTTAAAGCACTATGGAGCAGTATATGAGTCTAACTGCTATTGCTATTGCTAAGTGTTAGACAAGACCTTTCAATTTATGGTTTCATTTCATTCTGTTTCCAGATCTTTTATTCTTCTGAGATTAATAAGGAAAACTGAAGTACAACCCCCACCCCCCAATGGACTTTGGTCATTATATTATATGGAAACAACATGCATTTATCCACATGCTCACCCAAATGGACCCATGCATGATATATATAGCATGTGA
The DNA here is from genome assembly GCA_032467955.1 of Pseudoxenodon macrops. Classification (NCBI taxonomy): domain Eukaryota; kingdom Metazoa; phylum Chordata; class Lepidosauria; order Squamata; family Pseudoxenodontidae; genus Pseudoxenodon; species Pseudoxenodon macrops. The sequence continues at coordinate 160,422 of JANHFT010001961.1, read as the reverse complement.
GAAGCCAGACAAGATAAAACGGCTTCTTATATAAAATGGCCACAATCCAACCTAGCTGTGTGTGATTGGGAAAGCACAGACAGAATGTATTTAAATGGAAGGAACCATGCAAGATAGTCCCTCAAATCCATTTACAGAAAATGACCAGACTATCACTTCAATTTTTCTTCAATTTGGCAACAAGACAGCATCCTTCTGTGAACAACCAGTTGGTGAGAAAACTAGATGTGTTCTTTTAACACCTTGCTGCCATTCTGTATTTCCACAGAGGTTACCAGCTCACTCTACCAAATGGCAAACTCAACCCTCACTGTGCCTGAAAATTAGAGAGTGGTAACAGCTTTCCTGAGTCTCAAAAATCCCTTGAGTATATATCATATGATGGCAGCAATTAGATTTTTTTTCCAACTATGAGAAAGTTGGTTTTGGGATTTACATAATAAAAAATCCTTTAATTAATCATTACAGTGGTAATACCTGTTTGCTGTTGGATTTTCTTGTTTGCCCTTGTTCTCTTCAAATTCTTATACCAGAAATAAATTACTGTACTTTTCACGCAGTTATTTGCAAAAAAAAAATCCTCTTAAATATTTTTCCATCCTCAAAACAGCTTTAACAAATTGAAAATACCAGGCATTTTCCTGATTTTTTCCCCTCTTCTGTTTATTTCAAAAACTAATTAAACTATACCTGTATTATAAGAAAACCTAAGTTCAACAATTCCAATATTCCTCAATGTGGTGCTTTCCACATATTTTGGAATTATGACTCTCATGGAGTTATAATTCTGAGAGTTTTCAGTCTTTGATTGTGAAAATGTACATGTTGAATTAGATTTTATTTTATTGAATTAGATTATATCTTAGACATATCTCATGTAATGTTTTAAATTACACTATTCTTTCACACACTAGTCCTTGCATTCTAATAATGTTCACTTAGCAATATAATTTCCTTCTTGCTGCAAGATATTTACCATTAATGAACTTCAGATCCAATTACTTTCCTTTCCAGTTAGAGGCATTTCCAAAGAAACCGTCTCATCTTCAATTTAAGAAATATATTACTTGGAAGATACCAGCTTTCTCTTCAAAGCATCTTTCAGATGTGGAAAATAAAATTAGGTTTGGAATCACAAGGGGGAAGAAGCTAACTGGTGAAAGTTCACTGAATTCAAAATATGGTCTATGCCCGTAATGGCGAACCTATGACACGCATGCCAGAAGTAGCACGCAGAGCCATCTCTTCGGGCACGCCAGCCATCACCTGTTGCTCTTCCGGGTTCCGGCGAGCACATGTGCACCAGCAAACTGCTCTTCATGCGTGGGGGAGTGGCAGAAACTAGAAGAGCAGCTCCCTGGCGTGCATGCATGCGCCAGGAAGCTGACCTTCTGGTTTTTGGTGCATGCACATGCACCGGCCAGCTGGTCTTCACATACATGTGCTCACTGGAACCCAGAAGAGCAGCAGGTGACAGCTGGTGTGCCCGAAGAGATGGCTCTGTGTGCCACTTCCAGCACATGTGCCATAGGTTTGCCATCATGGGCATAGACCATATTTTGAATTCAGTGACCAGTGACCAGCGCAAATGTGCACACTGGAAACTATAAGTTCAGCTTCCCAGTGCATGTGTGCATGCTGAGGAACTGGTCTTCCGGTTTCAGTACTCCCACCCCACCTCCCATGTGTATGCTCTCCATCTTAGAAATCTTTTTAATTGTGCAAAGTAAACATAGATTATTGGTAATGGCAGTTGGGAACCAACAATAAAGATACATAGAGGATCTTCAACCCTCCTAATAAAATTGGATATTCCAGAAAAACTGGTCCCAAATTCAGTAGTTCTTCCTATTTTCATGCCCACGAGCTGCACTGCTTAGAAGGTATATGCAGAATTCTGGATTCAAAGGCAAAAAGGTTCATCTGCAACACCTGAAAGCTGTCTTTTTCTAGGATTGTTTGTTTCTCCACACATTTCAAAATACCTCATTATCTTTTGGATCTGAAACATGGTATGACCCTAGAAATGTTTCTGTCCATCTTTGAATGAAGTGTTTCTTTGAGAAAGAGTATCACCTACTAAAGTCTCTAGAAGCAGATAGAAAAAATACAAAGATCAAAGTTTAGACATACTTTGATAGCCAAAACGTGATGGAAAGAAGAATCTTCGTAATTGTTATTAGAAATATATTGATATCTGCTTCCTTGCCCCCTGCTAGAAATATTTTAATAAAGAACAGCTACAACTATACGCAGTCTTCGCTTAATGATCATAATTATTAATTGGATACAAATTTTCCATTCCTAAGTGAAGTGGTCATTAAGTGAAGCATCACATGACCACACCGCTTAGCGATAACCATTCTGATAATCCCAGTAGCAGGATCATCCTGTCATTAGGCAAGGACCTCACATGTCTCCTGCCTACTGTGTTTGCTTCTGCTTAAACTTCATGTTATGCCTCAAACCAAGAATAACATATTGCAATTCTTCCAAGCTGAATTCTTTATTGTTCCACACATATAGCCAAAATCTAGACACGCTGAAGACTATTATCTGCATCTACAATATATTCTGTGAACTATTAGGGAAGCTCTGTCTCTTTCTCTCACACATAATCTATGGGCCTAGTTGCCTTTTACTCCTCTGACATGAGGGGTAGACGGGTGAGTGGGTAGTGTTGAAGTACAAATAGGGTTCTTAATGTGGGCAGGCTGCCAAATTCTTGATTTTTGATCATGTGGCCTTGGGAACAGATGCAACTGCTTTAACTTTGAGGATTAGACATAACCATCATTCATTCAATGCTAGTATAAAATTTGGATGCTTGCTGAATGAATTCAGAGAACTTATCTGTATGTTTTCTGAAAATACTGAAACATTAGTTTATTTGTACATTTGTTTTATTTGGGTTCTATTTAAGTTAACATCATCAATAAGTTTATTGTGACTATGTGATCACACAGAATTTGTCTTAGTTGGGTGAAGGAGCCATTTAGAAGAGAAAACATACTTTGAGAGAAGAGTAGAATAATAAAAATAACTCATTGGCTCAGCTTGTCTTCCTCTGTTCTAATATTTCTTTATACATGTAATTTTGAAAAGATCAAGATTTCTAAAATGAAGTTAAGACCAGGAAGCCAAAGTAATTAAATTCTTAGCTATTGAGTGTTAACTAAATTAATTAGGAACTGCTATAGACTTATGATAAAAGTAAATCATGATTAACCATCAATTATATCAATAAATTCATTGTTCGTTGTAATAATTCTGAAAGGCCTCGGGTGCTATACATTTTACTGATTTATTACAATAAGAAATAAGATTCTGAGATCAGATTCTTTTCAGCCCTCATTTATTATACATACATACAAACATACATACACACATAAAATACACACACACAAACACACACATTATGTAAATCCTTCTCAATGCCTCTGTGACCCCATGCCTCAGCCAGTTGTGCCTTGTCTTCAATACACACACACACACAAAGCAGTACACATGATTTGATTCTACAAATGTTTGCATATGTTTTAACCAAAATAGCAGTTACGGTTGATAAGCTAAGAAATACCTTATGTTTCCACAGATGTTTCCATTTGTATTAGAATTCACTGGATTTTTCATTACCTTCAGCTGTTTCTGCTATTTTCCAAGGTATTTGGAAGCTTCCACAGAGTGAAATGGAGAATGAATTTGTGGGAACACAAAGAATCTTTGAACTAGAATCAAAACTGATTATGCCTGTGGGTAATAAAATGCTGGTAACCAGACATTACTCAGAAGCAAAGCATTTTATCTTTTTGTACTGTTGATATTTGTCTCCCAATTACATTGGGACACTGTCCAGGTGCATTTCTCCTGGAAATACAAATGTGTTTGTAGCTAGGTCACTGCAACCTATCCAGAGGGATGAGTTAATTGTGATGTTGTCATAAGTGACCCTCTGAATCTTTTCTTCAAAGCATCATGGTAACTGCAATCTTCCAAAGACTCAGCGCTCTTTGAGAGAGTTGGATAGCACTTTGAAAAGCATTTGAAAAAGATATTATATAAAGTATTTGTTGTTGTTAGTTGCGAAGTCATGTCCGACCCATTGAGACTCCATGCACAATGTTCCTCCAGGCCTTTCTGTCTTCTACCATCTCCCGGAGTTCATTTAAGCTCAACATAAAATATGTTAGTGTATAAATGAAGCAAGCATTAAATTAGAGGCATCATTTGGAAAGTTTACAAGGCTGCTTTGTACAGACAACACTTCCACTGGGATCACCAGCTACTTGAAGCAGCTGGGCATGTTCATCTATCTGTAGATAATTGGACACAGCCATTGAAGCAGCTGTACAAGTAGATCTGGCTGCTTTAACCCTTCAGGGAGAGATGCTTTTCTTGAGCTAATGTAGTTCATGATGCCCATCTTTCAAGGTTTCTACCCCCCCCCCCCCACAAACTACTGTACTTGCATATCCATCCTGTCAATCTTGTGAGGTAGTCCAGACAAGTATCAGTCCAGATGAACTCATTCTACTCTATTGTAAGGTTACATTAACAGAATCTTGCAAGTATGAAGGTACATCTCTTCTCCATCAACTTCACATCCCAAGAAACTGGGAAGAGACCTTATGAGATGTTTGTCATAGCCACATTTCTGCTGAAGGCTAAGCGGCCTCTTATCTGGCTGTTGCCCTGACTACAGCTCTTTCCTCTGTTTCCAAGGGTCGTTTACACATCCAGAATAATAATTTCCTCGTCACTTCAGCACTGATCCCAACAGAAATGCTTTCAGTATGCACGTACGTACGCGCACACACACAAACACACACACACACAAACACACACACATGGATAACTCAGAAGTTCCTTAAACTGGGCTGAATCTTTAGAAGAATTGCGCAATATTTTGAAAGTAGATTAGAAATGTTTCATACATTACTGTCACCTCAAGTAATCTGTCCCCCTGACTGTTTTATTTAGATGTAACCATGCAAGATTAAGAAAGTTGCTGTACAGACAGCAATTCTTTATCCAAAATGTTTTTATTTCTTAAATAAATGTATGGTAAAGTTTTCATAAAATTCACCTCTAAATTTAGATTTTGCAACTCTACATTTATCAGAAAACAAAAAGAAAATTATATTAAAATATATGGAAAGAAAATAATCATTTTATAGATCTTTCAAAACCTCTTAAATGTTATCTTCATGAACTTGAAGCTGACATTCTTGTACAGAATTCTGTAGCCTGCATAGATGTATTGTACACAGACATATATGATAGCATACCCATATTTGCTGAAAGGATGCTTTTCAAATTTATTGTACTGTTAATTTTTAATTTTAAAGAAAAGAATTTTAAATAATCTTTACATTTTTTCCTCAAATAGATTCATGGGCATATTCTGCAAGTATGTTATGCACTTATATTAATACAATAGGGAAAAATATGGAATGAATTAATAATATAGTTATTAATTATCTTCCTAGTAGAACTTACAGTGCTGGTAAAGTGTCTAATTAATTTTTATTAACTGAAAATAACCAGAAAAAGGAGATCAGGACTTTTACATTTTTCATTGCCACTATTGACTGCAAGAGTCACTGCCAGAGATGAGATTTTAATTTTGTAAAGATGGCAATTATCCATGATACTGCGTACAATAAAATTTCTAATATGACAGTTGCATACTCTATGTACCATTGCAGAAAACAAATATTTATGAACACATGATTGATTTTACTGTTTTCACAGTGTACAATTTGCTCAGTAGAGAAGAATGTACAAAATTGTACTCTGATTTTGTTGTTAAAATATTTTTTACTAAAAACTAGGAGATTTACAGTGATGTAACTATGCTAAGATCTGCCTTGCGTCCCTGTACATTTCGGCATTTCACTGAAAATGGATGATTAATTGTTATTCAACATCAGTTTTAATTCAAGAGAGGGGAGATGGAAAATTCCAACTGAACATCTGATTTGAAGTTTTTCAGCACTGTTTTTTATAAAACCCATAGTAGGGATGGGTGATCAATATTCTGAACAGCTGTTTGAGACAGTACTATCAGGCAATGGAGATACAGATCTGTAAAAGAGAGCTACAAGAATGATTCATTAATAATTTTATACAATTTCAGAGATTTACCAAATGTATTATACATTGTTGAAATCAGTTATCTTAAAGTCTAAGACACTAGTTTGATTTTGTTCTACTGTTTGCATCTGCATTATATTGAATTACAGTATGACATGGTCATTCTCCCCCAAAGTTCCTGCAACTTCAACCCCCTGTATTATTTATTCTTTGTTAGTAAGAATTAAGTCCAGTATTGATGACCCTCTAGTTTCTTCCTCTACCTTTTGGATGGTAGGTTGCCAGGTAGGTTTATCAGGAACTTGTTTGATCTCCCACTTGATGCATAATTTGTCTCCTAGTTGATGTCAGGTTAGTTAAAGTTCCCCATTACTACTGTGATGAATTTTGTTAACTGGTTAGCAAAAAGTTCATCTATTTCTTCTGCTTGGTTAGGTGGCCTGTAGTAATACATCTATGGCAATGTCTTTTTTTCCTTTTATATTAAGCCTCTTTTTTCCTTTTATATTAAGCCATATGTATTCTATGGTTTTATACATTCAATCCATGGTTTTATGCATTTCTGTAGAGGTGTAGTGATTTCTTATATATAATGCAACTACACCTCCTCTTTTGTTAGGCCTGTTTCTTTTGAAGAGTTTATATCCTTCCAGGAGTACATTCCAGTTATGAGTTTCATCCCACCATGTTTCAGTAATGACAGCTATATATAACCTGCCCTGGTGTATTAGGTACTTTAAATTCACTCTGTTTGTTCCTCAAACCTAGAGTGTTAGTGTATAGGTATCTGAATCTTTTATGGCTGATGCTGTGAATGCTTCTTACATCTGCTTTGTATCTAAGTTTTTCTTCCTTCCCTATCTACCTACCTTGTTTCATTTGTCTTAAAGTTTATGCTTGGGATTAGGTCCTAAAAATCCTAAAGATTGATCTTTCTTTCGTTCATGTCCATGTTTATATTTACACCTGTTATCTTGTACATGTTTGACAAACTAATAAATAAATAAAAAATAACAGTATTTAGAACTAAGTCTACCTACGTAGTTCTTTCCCAGTAAATATCTAGGGTCAGGGCAGAAGGGGATTATTTTGCAAACTATATTACGTGGTCAAGACCTTTCCATCTTCCACAAGCTTTTTGCAATGATTATTATCCTGGGCTTTTCAAAGAGTTGATGCTGGTTTACTGAAGTTTCTAGGATTGGTCCTGTGATCACACAATGTTGCATAGTTAGATCCCAATGTTGAGGAAAAAAATTGCTACAAACTTTACAATATTATTCCTATAGTAAGAAAAAAAAATTTCCCATCTGTCTATATCCCACTCCCTACCCAAAATGGTGGGTTTTTCTGTAGATTAAAAATTGGAACAAAATGTTGCCAAAATAAAAATTGGCTCCCACGTCCCACAAGTACAGCCATATTAAATGAGAAAGTCATTTAATTTAGTATTCTACTCTCCAATGACCAGTTAAATCCCATTGGTACCTTCCCAACCTTAGCACAATAATACTTTCATTTTTATAGGTTTCAATATCTAAAATTGAGAGTCAGTCCTACTGTAATTCATTAGGATTATAAACAATATATTTTAAAACTATTTTTTACTGTTTCTTTATTTGTTTTTAAATGTCCTTCTATAGTATTTATTTATAGCTTTCGTATTTTTATGTCTACTTATATACAGCCTAGAGTAGCTCTGTAAGGAAGATGGGTAGTTTTTAAATGTGATAAACAAACAAACAAATAAACAAACATTCTGTAATAATGACTAAGCTCAGGTGGATACAGATTCAGGCAATGGTTATATAAGCAGCCAGCTGCAAGCTTTCTTAGGATTAGTAAAAATATTGGCATTCTCCCTGGATTACAAGTGGTTAGAAAAAAATTTAAACATTGTCTTTGCCTTAACATATTAGGGGATAGATTGGCTGGAAAATAGATCAGTTACTGAAAGTCATTTAACCCCATCTCCTTCAATTTAATACATTTTACTAAATGACTACAAACAATTAAATGCAGATAGAACAAGTGTTAGTGTGTGGGAATTGCATTAGGGAAGCCTAGTGGTAATATTTATCCTTGGAATCTAAGGCTGTCTTTCTTTGAATTGTCAGATGCTGCAGACTAGGCCGTAGGCCTTAACTTGACTAATGTCTCTAAGTGCTCTAGTAGCCACACTGAGCACTCATGGAAGTATCAAGGCAGGATACAAATGAAATAAATATTACCATTTCAAATATATTTAACTATTCTACAAAGGATTTAATAATCCCAGGGGTCTTCATGCAGAGGTAACAAGTTTATATTCTTATGAAGGAAGTGACGGTGTAGGATTCATTCAAGTATCGGATGGATTTTTCATTTGTTTCTTTCATTTTCATTTGTTATTCTTAATTATAAAAACATTAAAACATTAAAATGTAATTGCAATCCAACAGTGCTTATCAAGCGTTTAACAGGCAATCATAAGATAATATCTTTGCCAGATGGGTTTTAAAGTTATTAACAAACGATAAAATAATATATTTGGTATGAAGTTGGCAGATGCTTTTTCAAGGAGCCCTTCAGATGATCATAAGGAATACTTAACATGATATCATCACTTTTGAAAATTCGGAGAAGTGCATATGTCCATGTGTTCAAAATAAAGCTATAAAATACTGTAGGTAGGTTCCATGTGTACAATGCTCTGTTAGCAGCTTTGTTACAATGCCAAATTTTGCACTGAAATGAATGTATGAATATGACCTTTAAAGCTGTAATTCTAGTATTTTTTCCATATGCAACTTCCCAGATATTGGGGCCCCTCTTTATATCATATACATTGCATGAAAAGAATGGTTACCTAAAATTCAATACTGCTTTTTAATATTAAATGAAACATTATATAAAATATTAATATCCTATGTTGAAATACTTGATTTACATATTTGATATCCTATTTCTGATTGTACAGTACATTATACTGTATGATCTGTGCTATTGTTGAATGTTGTTGTATTTTTATTCTGGCTTCTGTTTTTCTCTGATTTTAATTCTGCTTTATTGTCCCTGGTGTTTGTTTGTTATATGTTGTGAACTGTCTTTTGGCAAATTGAAAATATAATAAACATAAATATATCTAAGGGTGAGTCTCTTGCCTTTATTGCTCTTCTGAGACAGAGGTGCCACAGATTCTGTTTAGATACCTTTTAATATTGAAAAGTGAGAAATAGGAGAAATGAAATAAAGGGATGACAGATATCTCAGCTGACATAATCTAATTGATTTTTGCAAGTAAGATCATTGCAGAGGAGATATTCTAAAGCCCATGAAAAATATAAGAGAAAAGATATCAATGTGGGAACAAGAGTAGAGAAAACTATGAAATAAAACCATACCCAAACGACATAGCAAACCGCTCCATAAAAAGTGTAAAGAACAGTGGTCCCTCTGTCCAGGAAAAAAAAGAGAGACTTGTACCATGTTCATACGAACTTGTTTAAAATTGCCCCTCAGGATTTGTTGCTCAATCCAGGAAGTTTGAGAAATGGAAATCCAAGCTAATGGAAGCAGGCATGGTCTACACAGCCCTGTTCCTTCCACCACACATTTATGTGATGTGTGAACAGGGCTTTCTAGTTGTGAAATCTTAAATGTTATTGGGTGATCTCTTATTTCCATAATATTACACTGCAATGAGGAGAATACTTCTGATAGTCATCCAGAAACTCTTTTAACATGGCTAACTCTGAAGTAGGCATAGTATATTGACTGTTTGTTTGTTTGTTTGTTTGTTTGTTTGTTTGTTTGTTTGTTTGCTTGCTTGCTTGCTTGCTTGCTTGC